>AYEL01067532.1:0-264739 GCA_000484575.1 Olivierus martensii
ATTCTGAAATAAATTAAATATTTTTTAAATGCAACATTTATACACGCCCAATGCCAACTGAACTCTCGAGCTGGGGAACAGTCAACATTTTTCGATCGAAAAAGACAGAAATTGAAATCAAATAACAAAAAGAAATACAGACATAAATAGGAAGTAATCTATGATAATTTAAAGCAACTTTATAAAAAGATTGGGATTTAGTTTTCTAAAAGACGCAATTAAAGATTTGAAGTGAGAGGAGTTGAGTTTAGGTTTTCTAAAAGACGCAATTAAAGATTCGAAGCGAGAGAAAATAGTAACCGATTAAAGATTCAAAGCAAGAGAAAATAGTAACGGCGACACTTCTGGAAGTAAAGATTCGAAGCGAGAGAAAATTGTAACGGCGACACTTCTGGCGTAAATTTATAATGAGATTGGGATTTAGTTTTCTAAAAGACGCGATTAAAGATTCAAAGAGAGAGAAAATAGTAACGGCGACACTTCTGGCGCGGGAGTTCACACATGCGCAGAAACATGGACACCACACGCCCAACACTTCTGGTGCGGGAGTTCGCACATGCGCAGAAACATGGACACCACTTATTCCTTTTTTATATATGAATACAGTATTTATATAAAAATTATAATTTTTTATTTGTATATTGATGATAAAAATTTTTCATCACAAAGAAAAGTGTAGAGGATCCTACGATGTCGAGCCTCGAAAGCGCGTACTCTAGATTTTATTTTTTCATTTTTACACCCCTTTCCAATTAGCGAGATTACTAAGGGGCGGAGACAGTTCTAACCACGGGATGCACCCACACCCGTAGAGGACGCCGGATGGTAAAGAACGGAGATAGCCGGGCCGGGCCTAGAATCCCGAAAACTTTTCAGGAGATGCCAGATCTGGGACACCGAAGCCCCAACAAAATAGTTTTTTTCTAAAGAGAAGTTATTCGTGCGCCAAAACTTAAATTTGGGTTTTCTCATAAAAGAGACAAAAGCAATAGCGCCCACTTTGGAACATGAATCGAATTTACCCGAAATTTATCAAAAATTAGCCCATGCAAATTTTGTCGTCTCCTTGTAAGTTAAATTTTTCAGATTTTATTCTATAAAAAACGCTATTTTTTACAAAAATAGCTGGGTGTAGTGTAGCCCAAGTGTAAACAATTGGGAATGCAACCGAATTTGAATGTTTAGTAGCCGTCCTCTCAACTTTGTGAAGGCTGCTGAAGAAACAAAACGATGTGTATTGCCTGTTAAAAATGCCTTCAGCAAGATCTGAGTTTGTCATCCCTAATTTACAACATTCAGGAATTATATTTTCTAAAGCTTGAAGAGAGATGATTATTATAAATTTTAGGTTAGGTTAGTTTTAATTATGTTGTCGAATTGCAAATGGGATACTTTTGGCCGCGGCTATTTTCAGAACCCGCCGCAGGCTGGTATCACCAATGGTGGGATTAACCGGAATACTGAAGGATAGGATTCAACAGGCCGACCTTGGACCCTTCTAAAAATCAGATATGGAATCGGATCTTTTAAGATGATACAGTATATATAAATATATAAATGGCTGGTATCTGGCCGAAATTAAATTTCAATCTTCAATACTTCGACCTGTTGTTAAAAATCGCAATGTAGCATCAATCATTCTGAACTGGTGACTCTTCTTATTCTGATATCTTACTCTTCTGAATATATGGCTTTGATAAACTTAATTATATATTATAACATTCGTCAATTATTCGCAAATAATATTGTATTTTAAATCAGAATCATTGGACATGCGAAGTTCAATTAATTGCAAATGGGACATCAAAACTATCCCATTTCTGCAACCATTGTTTTACTCATATATGTTTTTTTTTCAGTTGATAAAATTAATAAAGTTAAAGTTATTTTAGAAAGCCCAATGTTTCAAAAGACAATAGCAGTTTCGAAATGAAAGGATGATTTTATCTGAACTAAAAATAATCTGCTAGTAAATAGTGTCTGTCAATTGCCTTAGGGTGACCATATGTACTTTGAACGATAACTAAATGCAAATGTTAATCTTTTTTGTGAATTGTGTCTGAATAGTGAAAATGACCTTTAGTCATCAGCAGATAACGACCTCATGTATGAGTACTTAAGCTATATTTGCCATAATTTTTGGTTTGTTTGGTATGGGCGATACATGTTTTTTTTCTAATTTCGTTATATACAGTACATCAAGGACAATCAAATGATATAAAAATTATACTGCATTTACTATAGTATTTAAATAAATACTATATATATGTGATATGTTATATATATATAAAACATATCACATTGTTGATAATGAAATGATCAAAATTGATATTTTTCAAATGTTTATATATAAAATTTGAAAAAAAAACATCAATTTGTCTTAACTTTTACCAATGACTGAATCCATCTTTTGGATAATCTATTGACAATGACTGACATAGTCAGCTGTTTCTTTTGTCCCTTGTTTGATTTTCCATGCCATTGGTATTTTTCTAGAGATAATGCTTTCTTCAGGATGTTGGTTTCTTTTTTAATTTGATCATTAAATTGAGTATAGATACTGAAAGTTGCGCTAAATTTTATACGCGCAGGATTTTCATTCTCACTACGCTTTTTAAATATTTATACTCTTTTTTTTAAGTTTGTACGTAAATTTGCACTTTCTTTTACTATTTATTTTAGAGTTCAACTTTAAATTTAGGAGTTTAAATTTTGCGAGTTATTGGCTAACTCCAATTACTATAATTACAAATTAAGACAAAGTTTATTACTTATGTGTAATATTTGGATTTGCTGTTCAAAGAGCCGATCGACCTAAACAAATAAAATGTTGATAAATATTAGAATGAAGTAAATTTGAAATTCAGGATATTTTAAAGCTCCGGACAACTATTAAAGTCCAGCACGATCTGGGCCATTGAGACAGCAAAATTTAATTTAAGAACACTTTTAGCTTGCAAGTTGTTGATTTTAGAAAGACGCTTTATGTTTAACTTGGACATTTTCACTTAATATGATGCCTATGCTGATGTCAGCTATATAGAAGCTAGGTTAAAATGTTTACTGTCGGAATATTATTTTATAGACTTGAATATTGTACAATATTTATAAAATAGCTTTTAATTAAACGTTATTTAAAAATGAGTCCTAGAAAGACATACATATCCAGAATTTTTTAAATCTGAAAATTCCTACACTACTAAGCGAATTATAAATTTTTTAAACCACCAATTCTGGAAAGAACTAATCACCTATTTTCTGAATGTGTTCTTTATTTCAGAATGATTAAAGGTTAACGGATTAAAATATATGTCACACAATCGTCATCAATGGCATAACCTATATGTTGAATGTCATGAAAACTATTAAATAGTTCCATAGTCGCCAGTGCTATGCTAATATAGTTATTATTATTATTATATACTTGCACAATTAATTTATACATTAATTTATAAAAATAATAATCTAAGCAAATTATCATCAGAATGACCGACAATTTGCTTAGATTTGAATCTGGTTTCTCAATTCCCAGATCTCACATCTCCAAATTTTTCAGAAGAGGGCAAAAGACCGGTCTATTAACCCCATCCTTCAACCTTCCGGTTGACCCTACCTCTGGTATTGTCTAGTCTGTAATGAGTTCTAAAAGTGGCCACCTCCAGATAAAGTACATCCCATTACCGATATGACGGCTTAACTAATTATAAACATAAGCAAATTTTTCAGAAGAGATCAGGGATCGGCTCTATCCCTCTATCCTCTTACGGTTGCCCACGGGGCGCCCATTAGAGATGTGGTGTGGTGGGCAATGGAAAGCCCACCATACCCACCCACATCTGCTAAATACTCACTGGGTGGAAAGTGACGTTAAATCACATGGAAAAAACTTAAACAAATTATACTCTAAAAGTTATAGAAATAATGTAAATGTTATCTCTGCTTTAACGCTTAGAGTTATTTCGTGACAATGATATAAAAATCTGAATAAATCTTGTAACAGCAATATCTAAGAACAGCGCTTTCCAAACTTTTCAAAATCGCGACCCAATTTTTAGAATGACAAACTTTCGCGATCAATTAGTGGACCGGGACCCACAGTTTGGAAAACGTGCATTAGAACAGTAATCACCAACCGATGATTCGCGGACTGCTATTAGTCCGTGAAAAAATTTTGGTGGTCCGCGTAAAATTTTAAGCGAGATAGGTAAACAGCAAAGTCAATTTTTAAGTGCTTCAAAATGTAATTTTGTTATATTTACTCGTAATAAATGTATTTGAAATTAATAAAATGGAGATTTTCCATCATTGTCTTTTAAATTTGTTCATCTTTAAAAAAAAAATTCGTGTTAGTGGTCCGCTGAATTTACAATAATAAATTTAGTGGTCCGTGAAGTCAGAAAGGTTGGAGACCGCTGCATTAGAAGATTCAATGTCTACTAATTTTTAATCGAATGAATCTACAGAGTTAAATCATGTCAAGTTCGACTTTAATTGCCTGATCACTTAAATCTTATAAAAATCAATCAAATAGTTCCAAAGTTATTAGAAAAAACTTTCGAAGTATAAATCTCCGCTATTTTTTAAATGGTTGCAGACAAAAGTTTAATAATTTTTGTGTAATCGAATTCATATTCAATAGCATAATCATCTTGCTAAATTTCATAAAAATCGAATGAATTATTTAGGCTATATTAAGAAAGTATCTCAAGAGTTTGAACTAGGGTTTCTGACTTCCCGGATTTTTTTTATTTCCGGGAAATCAGAATGCATTAAAAATTAATAAAATCTAAAGAAGTAGTTATTTATAATTAATATCAATAACAAATACACAAAAGAAGGATATTAATAAATTCCAAAATTTATATTCCTTTATATATGACTAATTTACAATTCGAACTACAAAATACAAATAAAATATTCATCACTCATTCTTAAAGTATGATTTGAGGAAACATAAGCAATCAATGCTCTTATTGCTCAACCTAGTTCTTAGCTTTGTTAATAAACAAACCAACAGCAGAAAATGCTCTTTCTGCTTCAACTGATGATGGAGGAATTGTTTTCAAAGCCTGGCCCAGTTTTATAATACTTGATGATCGATTTCCTGTTGAGTCAAATAACTGCAATTCTTGCTTCACAACCTGCTCAACTTAGAACTTAGGGTAGTTGAACAACATAGGACCTTTATCTTTGAGTAGATTGCTTTTTCTAATTTTTCGTTCAACATCATTGGTTTCTCTTCCAAATTTGTTTTTCTAATTTTTCATTCAACGTCATTGGTTTCTCTTCCAAATTTCCATGCTCTCTTCTTTAACATTTTAATAATAATTTAATGTAAAATAATGCAAATTTTATGTTGGCTTCATAAGAAGGAAAAGAAGTAAACAAACTAAACAAGTTGCCAACACGTATCATACTCATAGATCAATTAGATATAATTCAAGCTGCCAACACGTGTCACACTAACAGATCAATTAGGTATAATCCGTGATCAGATGTGAATGCAACTCTGTTAGTAAACCACGCCACATGCTTTTCCATATTGCCAATTAGCAAATTCTTTGATAAATAACTCTCGTGCAGTCTTCGGGTTCATATTTAATTATATTTTATAATTTTTTCTATCTGCGGGTAGTTCCCAGGAATTCCCGGGAATACAAAATGTATGAAAATCATACAATTTCCCAGTAGGAGAGCAAATTACCCATCATGCTTTTCGGAATTCGTATTTGAAAGAAAATAGAGGCATTTCATTGAAAACTTGCTCATAACATTATATTTTATTACATTTAGTATTTATGGTACCAGAGATATATAATTTAGAATTACTGTGGTGAAAATTTATAAATAAAATTGAGAAAACAGAATTTTTAGAGATTCAGGACTGATAAAAACAGTGTAAATGAAAAAAATCGCATAGTTTCGTAAAGGTAGATCATAGGTCAACGGAAATGGTTACATTTGATTCGGAATGTAAAATCACATCAAAATTCATTAGAATTTTGAAATTATCTCCTAAAATTACATAAAAAATTCGACTGATAAGCCCCAACTTTGCGGCCTTGTAGCTTGATAACGGGGCCTTAGCGGTTAAAAATAATTACATTTTTGGACTCAGCACCTCCAAATTAGGGGGATCGCTATAAGGTGGGTCGAATTTTCGAGAGCGGAAATATGTAACTTGTCTTAGATTTGTTACATTGAACTGTGGGCCCCGCATAGCGACTGTGGCGTCTGGATATACAGGTAGGCCTCGATTGGTGCGAATAATTGGTTCCACGAATTTCTCGCGTCTTAGTTTTGTTACATTGAACAGTGGGCCCCGCATAGCGACTGAGGCGTCTGGATATACAGGTAGGCCTCGATTGGTGCGAATAATTGGTTCCACGAATTTCTCGCCACAGATCTGGCCTTTTCTTCCTCACTCTTTCAAGCTTTCTCAGGACCTGAATGTAGTACTGCTGGTTTACCGTTTGGCCTTGAGGTACTCATTCAATCATGATGATACCATTAATATCGAAAAAAGAAGAGGTGAAGGCAAAAACAGCAGACTTACTGAAGAAGGTGACACCTAATGACCTGCAGCACTGCTTTGAACAGTGGAAAACTCGTATGCAGCGATATATTGATAGGGAAGGGGAATATGTTGAAGGGGACTAAAAGGTATTTGTATAATATTTCCAATAAAGCTAATTTTTAAGATTAGTCCAGTTATTTAATTGTCACACCTTGTATATAGTAAAAAAAATTTAGTAAAAGTTAAAATAAATGCATGTATAAATTTATTAATTTTTCTGAAAAGTCAATAAATGATAAGTTAGGATTTTCAAACTATTTTATCAAACATGATCTTAAATGAGGAATTAGAAGGAAAGGTTCGATGTGATCTGAAGTTATTAATGTCATTTTACAGAGAATTAATTAATGGCCTAGCCAAAACACAAATACAATATAATTGAATTCATTCTTAAAATCACTGAAACATCGACACCACAGGAGAATAGTGCTAATTTTATTCGAGAGAACACAAAGAATTGCATCAATAGAGTAAGCAGACAATGACCAAGATATTTCTAATGATAGCAGAGATATTGCTATCTTATGCAAACATATGCATTTATTGTCAGAAAGTGACAACAAATAAAATCTTGTTATATGTAACTCATATTATTTTGCCTAATTTTTATGTTTATGAATTACAGTCAAACCCTGATAAGATGCCACTATCCATTCAGGGACGATTTTGGCAGCTAATTGGGGTTAGTGGTTTATCGAAAACACACACAGTATAGAAATGAAGATGAACTCCGAATTTATTAAATTTAATAAAATACAGTACATTTATATTTTACATTCAAACTTAACATTTCTAAAAAACTGCATACTTTACAGTATATTATATGTACTGTATAGTGTTTCCAGGCGGGAAGGAATTCCCGCCCGTTCCCGGGAATTTTTTTGTTTTCCAGTTCCCGAATCCCAAGAAAAATTTCTCGGGAAATCGGGAAAATCAGCTTCTTGAATCCAGTAATACCCACAATGGGAAATAAATGTACTACTCACAATGTATCTTTTAAATATTTTTCCTATTTATCTCTATCTAAAGTTACATTGTGTTACAATATTATACGCCACCAGAAATCTACGTGCGACACCAGAATCAGATAACAATGACCAGCTAATTTTAGCTCTTGTAAATCGAGTACATTTCATCATGGAGAACAGAAAATAGTTTGTACATATTTATACAGAAAAATATTTATTTTCACAATCCAGGATTTGACAACAGACAAGTGTACTGTTTTCTGAAAATAATTCTTAATTTGTAAACTTCAAATTGTATTTGAAGTTATTACAAAGTATTTCAGAATTTTTTGTATAAGTTTGCTAGTTGTTATTATTATTGTACAGTTATTATCTTTCTAAATAAAAAAAATTTATTTTTTTTATTTAGAAAGATAACTTTTAATTAATTATATAATCATAATTTTAATTTCAATTAGAGAAAATGCAGACTATTTACTTTTTATTTTCTGAATTACAGCTTATTTTTGAAATAATTTCAAGCAGAGCTTCTGTTTTACTGGTAAGAATTTTTGCAGTGCTAAAAATTGCATCCTGAAATTAAGAAATATTTACAAATATATATAAATATCAATTTCTATAACAAATTAAATTGAAAAACAATTAAAAATAGTGTATATACAAAATTCAGATGTTATAAAGTTTATAAACAAAATTTACCTTGTAATAATCTTCTTTAATTAAATTTGATAATAATTGAGAAACTGATTTTAATATGTTTATAATTTCATCATCATCATCATCATCTACATTATTTAATCTGATATTAAAGAATTTTGTTGTTATCTGTAAACAATAATAATTTATATTTTTATGTATATGAATTAAAAAATATTACTGAATTTAGGAGTTATTATTAATTTTCTATTAATATTCACAAAAAATACTCACAGAAATGGCTTGTAATGTTTTATCAAAAGTATTTTGTGATGATTGGTTTCCAGTTTTTATTCTGTGAAAATATTGTTTTAAGAATAAATCTTTTTGTACTTAATTTATTTTTACATAAAATTCTTGAAAGAATTTATGTATATCTTCTTTCAAGAATAGTATATAAATAGTGTATAAAATAGTATAGTATATAAAATAGTGTTTTTATTCAATTTCTAGACTCCACATAGAAAATATTTACCATCGGAACTTAGTATTAGAGCCATGTGGAAGATGTTTCTTGAAGCTTTCAATGAAAATGAGGAAGCTCAATCATGCAAATATCATCTATACTATAAATTTTTCAGAACAGAATTTAATCTTGGATTTGGCACACCTTGGACTGAAGTATGTAGCTACTGTGAGGAACGTAAAGAGCGTATTAAACATTCAAATGATGAAGAAGAGAGAAAGACTCTGGTATCACGATTGTTTACACAAAGTCAGGACGAGTATCGGATTACACTCTGTGGTATCAAATTAAAATCATAAATTGTCTTCGTTAGTTGGAAAAACTTTCTAGAATTATGAAGTATTTGGTATCATTAAATGCAAATTATCATCAGGAATGTAAATATATAAAAAATTTTTTTATCTGATGCTGAAATCATGAATAATTTGAAAAATTATATATTGCTGACATATGCTAATTAGGTCTAATTGCTTTCACATTTTTTTTTCTTTTTTTGGTCCTTAATCCAAAATTAAAAAACAATATCAGGACATAGTATATGGACAACAAAATCCAATTTTTTCATGCTGAAAAATTCAAAAGTAAAAAAGTTATAACAAAATATCGAATTTCAAGTATCAAATTACATTTTTCTTGGAGGGTAAAAGAATTTTTTTTTTGTTTTTTTTTTTTAAAAAAGGAGTGGTAAAGGTTAATAAATTGTTCTACACTGCAAAAAGAGCTTGTTTTATAGAAGTTTAACTAGTTTGATTAGTATAAGCAGTATAAGGTTTATTATAAATCAAATTTTTAAAACTAAAGGGCAAAACTTACATTAAACTATAACAAACAATGATGTTGTCATATATGAGCCATTCACAAGACAAATCGATTAACTCCACTTTTTGAATTTTTTTAAATTTTAGTATCAAAACACTTGATAGACTATTAACTATTTATATTAAAAATAAATTTCCTTAATAGTTAGACTTAACATACTAAATGACAAAAATTTTTTTGGCTATTGAATAATAAATAATTTATTTCAGAAGTCAATTTGATTAACTCTATATTCTAATGTAAATTGTGCAATAATGCAGTTCAAACATTTATGTGTGTCATATTATGCCTAAGACATTTTTTGAATTTACCCTTCAAAGTTAGAAATATTTTGACATCTTTTAAAATCACTAAATTGGAAGGCTCAATTGAGAAACTTGTAGGAAAGGTAAGGTAACTTGAAGGCTAACCAGTTTTTATTCAATAAACTTTTTGGTTTTTGTCAAGATCTTTCTTTAGTCATCTAGGATACGACAATAAGAATTTAGTTAAGTAATTTTTTAAGTACCGTAAGACCTCATTTAACGTGGGGATACGTTATTTTTGACCAAAATTTCTTATTTTAAAAGATTTTTATAAAAATTTACTTGATTGAATATTTTCCAGAAAATTAGTTTTTTCTCTGCTTCTTTCTCTATATTCTAGATTACTGTGTTCATGTGGTTCTAATATAATTTAAAATAAAGTTAATTACTGAAATTTTGAGCAAAAATTACCATATTACTTCGAATTTAAGCCACACTTTTTATTCAAATTTTTAAGACAAAATTTGGGTGCAGCTTAAATTCAAAGTGAATATTTTAACATCTTATATCTCCCGAACTCCCACTCCCCAATCATCGGGATTTTGCTTACACTGTACACATGCGCATAGTATTATGACTGCTGATAACAGTTTATTCGGTGGTCCCCCGTTCGTACTTTTCTGATTTAGTCCAGTTACTGTTTGATAGTAGCTGTGTAGAATTGCGTCATATCTGGCTATATTTTAATTATAAGAAAAATCACGAATTACTAAAATGCTGTTTATAACTGCTGATGGAAACAAATTGCCACCTTTTGTTATTTTAAAGAAAAAAACTGTACCCAAGGAAAATTTTCCTAAGGGTGTTATAATTTGAGCACAAAAGAATGCATGGATGACAACATTTTTATAGAATGAATTATAAAATCTTAAAATTTAAATTATTATTATAGATAACATCAAAATTTTGCTTAATTCTATGTTTTAAAACAGGCAATATTTTTAATCAATTTTTGTGAAAAAACAAGAAAATTACTAATGTAAACAAAGATCTGCTATTAAAAGGGACATGGCAATTTTATTGTTTTATTGTTGCCACTCCTTGCCTGCACTTTTAAGAAAGAAATTTATAAAATATTAAAATAAAAATTACTGAAATGAAGAAAAAACAAGTCAATAAATAAAATTATTAATAATAATGATAATATTTCAATAAATTTATGTAAATTTTGAACTAATTACACCATATGTTTTAATATTCATTAATCAAAATATGATCTGATTTTTTTTTTCATTCATGGCTTGTTTCATTCAGATGACCAGCTGTTATCCTAAAATAACAACTATTTCATTGAATGGCTAAATTTTCATATAAAAAAATTGTGTCTTTAGCAATCTCATATATGAAACAAAAATCATAATAAACTGTAAAAATTCCAAAAGATTTTGATGAAAATTAAATGAAATATGATGATTTTAATTTTTTATATATTAATTAGGCTTAATTGCTTAATTAGTTGGCTTATTAATACTATCATTTTTTTTAATTGTCTGCACTAAACAGATTAAAACCATTGGACATAAAAAGACATACATCTTATCAGCAAAAGTTATAACTATACCATAGTTTAAATTTATGCTGATAGGATCACACTTCTACCAATGTTAACTTAAAAAATTTTTTATAGAAAGATTAACTTGGAATTCATGTACTTATACAACAGAAGGGATGGATGAATGAAGATTGTATTAAGAATTGGTTCAAGCTTTCTGGTGGAATACTATATAAAACTGCACTACTAGTATGGGATTAGTTTAAAACATTAGACTAAAAACATCAAACAGTTGGTTGAAAAATGAACACAGAATTGGTGGTAATTCGAGGCAGCTGAACTTTCCAGTTATAGTTATTAGATGTCAGCACTAATAAGACATTCAAGAAAAATATGCAGAAACAATGAAATAAATGGATGATTGATGGGACCAAGATATGATACCTACATAAAGGATGAATATTCCTCAACAGTACAAGTGTATGAATTTGTGCTGAAGACATGGCATGATGAAATTGTAATTAAGTCATTTAACTCCTTGACTGTCTACAATGTTTTGAAATTAAGCACATACATCATATTGTACTGTTTAAAACTTCATTCATTGAGTTTCTTACCCAATTTTTATATTCTACACATGACACTGTCATTATTTGTTATAGTTTAATGTAAGTTTTGCCCTTTGGTATCAAAAATTTGATTTTTTATATTTTTTTTAGACAATAGTAAACAATACAATATTTTAAAATATGTAAAATATAAAATTTATTTAAAAAAATGCAATGAATAGCACTGAAGATCTTCTGATTCCTACATTTTGGAAACAGCAATTCTTGATATTTTTGATTTTATATAAAAATTATCCAGAATACTGGATTTGAATTGTTGACTTTGGCTGAGTTGTGTGAAATTTCCTTTGCTGTTTTGGTTGTGGAATTTTGGTATTCTATATTTTAAATTAATATATTAATAGTGCTTTATTAAAAGTAATTATTAGTTTTGCCAATAAAGAGAGAATAATTTCAGGAAAACCTTAGAATTATTAAGATATAGTTGAATGTTAAATAATTTTGGAAGTTTTTTAGACTTCAATATCCTATGTAGCTTGAGTTTATATTATTTTCTCTAACTAGTGTTTAAAATTCTAAAGCATTTTCTCAGAATTGAAAATGCCCCAAGAAAACTTACATATATAGAATATAAGAAATTTTTTATATAAATATATAAATTAAATCTTAGAATGTATTTCAATTTATATAATTGTTATATATTTTATTTATATTTCATATAAAATTCAATAAATAATAAAAATTTAGCATAAAGAGAATTTAATCATTATAATGCTTTTTGTACCAATCTAGATAAAATTGGATACGAATACTGAAAAAAATTTTTAATTATTTTAAAATGAAATGAAATAATATGAAAAACATTGTAAATTAATTCATTACAAGTAAAAATCAAAGAGTATTTTAAAATAAAAATCAATACCTTTGCTAAAAATATCCAATGTTTGGGTATTCTAAGTCTTTCTATAAGGAAATTTTCCACAGCAGTATCCTCTTCAGTCAAGTCTAAGGAAATACATCGATATAAGAGATCCATAACCAAAGCTTGCCGTCTATATTTCAAATGAGAAGGAAAATCAATTATATAAATAAATATATATGAGTATAATGATAAATACATTTAAATGTAATTTATTTGAACAAAAATAATCAAAATATTATAAAAATTAAAAATTCATTTTGCTCATGATATATAATGTATCAGAATAGAATATAAGTGATCCTCAAGTGCAATATTTCTCAAACTGAGATTTATAAAAAATTTTTATAATGTGAGCAGAATGAAGCAACATAAAATAAATAGCAATAAATGATCCTTTGTTATTAGACACTTATAAATTGCCAATGAAATTCACATGACTTCAATATTAAAGAGCTTCTTTGTTCTATCAGGTGAACCTGAAAGTTTGCATGTAACTTTATATCCATAGAGTTTAACATTAAGCTAATGAATCATAATGTAATCAAAACAACTTTCAACTCAAAGATTAGTATGATGGAAGAAACCTTAATAATATTAGAAAGGTCAAAAACTAATAATGAACAGAATAGCCTTAATGTATCATGCACTTGGCAATATTTAGGATGTAATGTCCTTAATTGATATATTGCTATGTCATTTTTAATAGAGTTATTATTTAATTAATTATTTTGCTTTCAAGTTCATTTATATATGGCATCCAAAGCACCATATTATATGTTATATGTATTAAAATATTAATATTACAGCATCTTTCTTTTTGAATTTTAAGAGTTATAATTTGAATGTTTGAATATCCTTATATTTTGTTCTGTAAACTGAAGAGTATTTATCAATTGAAAATATTTTGAATTAAAGTTTTGACTGTATTAATCTTTAAACATTTAATGCATATAGTGCTATGTTTATGTTTAGTTAAGAATCTGTAAGAAAATGACATTTCTTATGAAGTAACATAGTGGATTATATGGCTATATTTATACGATTTGATATGACTGAGTCAGAAAAACTATGGTCTTACAAATATTTCCCAATTTTTAATTGTCCTACTTCAAAATTATTTTTTTGGAAAAACTCTCAGCTTATTTACCAATATATTCAGTAGTTTCTGTTATCATATTCTACATATCCAATAGTACTTTACAGAAATTATAGAGAGGAAATTTTAAATTCAGTTTTTTCATATCAAAACAATTAATTAAATAGTTATAGGCTTTCATTTTATATTTTATGTTTTGTCATCATTCAGTTTTATTATTATTGTATAGAAATTTTCTTTATGATTTTATTTTGGCTAAAAAATATTTTAAACTTATAATATTTACTATAGCATAGTATGATATAAATATCCATGAAGTGACTATGAAACACTACTATAATAATATATTTTTAATTATTGCATGAAAATAAGTAAGTAAATGATAACTGAAATAAATAATGAGGTTAAATTGGTATAGTTTATCCTTTCTTTTAGTTATAAATAAAGACTTGATAAAATTTGACTTAAAAGATTTCCTGTATTTTCCCAAAGAATGAAATTAGCCTTATCTTTAAGATACACAATTTTATTAATTGCTAGAAGAAAGATTTTCTTGCTAAAAAGCTAAATTTCCTCTCTAAACATGCGATTAAAATTAATGAAAAATTGGTAGTCCATTATCTTAATATTATGATGCCCACAACTATATGCCATAGAAATAGATATAGATATTCAAACTGTGTTCCATGAAACCCTGGGGTTCCACAAAATGTCCTAAAGGGTTTCATAAATATACATAAAATATTCAACAAAATGATGAAAATAATAAAAATAAAAAAATAAAGCATTCTGAATTGACCGAACGAGCCTGCAGTGTTTATGGCTATGAACTGACTGCTACATTGATGCATCATTAGTAGTGCGAGTGTGGGTGTAGGGGAGCGGAACACTGCTCGAGTATCAAACTATCATCAATGTGCATGTTCATTCAACAACTGGTCACATATGAATAAGAATATTTGTGCCAGCTGCGAATAGTGGACATTTCAACCTGCTTACATAATTAAATAATTATCTATTAATTATGATCCCGGGTTCTGCAAAATAATTTTATACTCATAAGGGTTCGTTAAATTGACAAAGTTTGAAGACCACTGCCATAGAGGATTAGGAATTTATATAAACCATTCAATTTCATATGATAAATGAATCCATTTAAAATTGCATTAAGAGAGTTTCCTATGCAATTTTAACACTGATCAATATGTTCTTGTAGCATGAGAATCTATACTATAATTTAATGCAAGTTTTTCTCTTTGATATCCAAAATTCAATTTTTAATAATTTTTTTCCTAACAAATTGTAAACTTGAAATATATAAAATTCATGAAATCTTTATAAAATTTCATTTAGTCAGAATTTAAGGAATGTTAATTTGTTTATCATGCAAGATTTAATATATTCCAAGTAAGAAATTATTATTTACACTTGTAATATCTTAAAATTTTAAATATTGCAAAATTTTTCATATTTTATTGCTGCCATACTAATTAAATGCTAATTATCACATTTTTTATAATTATTTAAAAATTTATTAAATATGCAGGTTGCCATTAATTACAGAAACTGATAATCCAGTACCTCTTTTAACCATTCAATTTACACAAACCAAAATTAAAAAATTACAAAAATACACTTGAACACTTTGCCATTAATTACAGAAACTGATAATCCAGTATTTCTTTTAACCATTCAATTTACACAAACCAAAATTAAAAAATTACAAAAATACACTTGAAGTTCCACAATCGCTTGCATTCAACTTTGTTGTAAACAATCAATTTTTCATTGCCAGTTATGATCTGCTTCAGAAAGGGAGCATTTTATTCACATTTGAGCAGTAAATCACAGATGTCAATGCAATGAATCAAATCTCTTTTTTTTGAGATCATGTGGAACCCAAATATTGAGTTTTGAAATGAAACCAAGTCATTTTAAATGGTTTTTTTTTTTTCTTCTCTTATCGTACCTTTGATGGCAAAAAATTTTGTGCCCCTTTCCACTCAAAAAGAGTACTAAGGGTGCAAAAAATGGTTATGAATGGTCAAATTTGAAAAAGTCAATCTTGTAGCAATTTCTCATGTTATTATTCAGTGGTTTATTTCAACCAATACCTATATTTTGTCATCATCAGCTTCATCTGACTTTCTAGCACCATGGTGCATCTTTAATATCGAAATTGTCAAAACGAAATTATGCAAACCAGTTTTAGCACGAGGATGCTGTTAACACATCATCTCCATATACGTCACGTAACTTTTTTCTTGCTTGAACAGCATTCTTACCTTTCTGGTAATAAAACAGCAAAATATGCCAAAAATCTCCATTTTATTTTCCATTTTGAATGACACCCAAAAAAAATAATAATAATTGCACAGAATCAAAAAAATTTTTTTATAAATAAATCTTGAAATGTCCGCTGTCAAAATATATAATGACAATAGGGAAATCAAATATATAATAGAGTGCACAGAATCAAAAAAATTTTTTTATAAATAAACCTTGAAATGTCCGCTGTCAAAATATATAATGACAATAGGGAAATCAAATATATAATAGAATGAAGTTGGTTGATTAAAAATACAACTAACAATACTAATGGGGAAAAAATGAAATTACTTTCTGAACAACCCAATAGATCCATACTCACATAAGATTAAGTTAACAGGATGGGCCTGAACCCAGCCCTCCTGAAAAGATTAGAGATATGAGACTCAAAATTGAATCTGGATCCTCCAAGATAGTAAACAACTATTCACAAAGTGATTTATACTTTACTTACTTTATACTTACAAAGTAATTTATTTTATTCTTTATCAAGTACTTATTCTTTATTAATAAAAGTATTTTTCATATTAAGTCTTTGTGACTTATTAGTATTCTATAACATATGCTCCGACATAAGTAGATTCAATTCATGTGGTTTTGCAGAATGATTCACCTATGTAAGTTGGGAACTGCCTGTATTTGCATATATCTCTTATCTACTATATTCAAAAAAAAAAAGATGGTTCATAGAAATAAGAATGCTATTTTTACTTATTTTTAATGTTACATATGAAACTATCTTCAAATCTTTGAATCTACCAGCCACATCCCTCTACTAGTTTACTAGTACAGGTATCCTTCCTATAACACAGTTTCCTACAACATGGTTTTGCTCTAACATGATTTGAAAATTGCTGAAACCCTCATATAACACTGTACCCCTACAACACAGTTTTTACTTAACACATTTAGAAAATTACATTTACTCTCCTACAACACAAAACATTTTCATTAATTTTTGTAAATCCATACTAGGGACACACAATACACACACAAAATGCAATCATTGGGAAATACTTTGCTAAAATTGGTCATAAATGCAATTTCACTAGTTTGCCATGAGAGACGCAATATGCAGTCTATTTATGATTTCAATTTCAAATTGAATTAATTTTGAAATTGAGTTAATTGTCGGCCATTGAGTATCTTGTGTTCCAAACATTCAGTTCTTGGATAAAAAGTAAGTTTTTATTCTTCAATAGAAGAATGTGAAATAGAAAAAACTTTTTATTCATAAATTCATTTTGGGTCTATGTTAAGGAACGACTGTAGCGAAGTAGGTTAGATTACAGATTTTGTAAAGAGAACAGAAGATACACAAAGTTTAAATGCATAAAAAAATTCAGAAAGTGAAGTTGGCATTGTTAAAGAAAAAAAAATATTCTCATTTTAATGAAACAGTGGTAAAGAAGATATAATTATTAAATGAATGTTATATAGGCTGTATATTTTTCCTTTTGTTTGATGTATATTATTTTTTAGGATCTTAAGTACATATTTTTTTTCCTTTCTTTTATGTTTCATGTTATTAATTTTTTTGGTTTTATATATATTGTTTTTTGAGTGTCTTACATATATATATTTTTATATATCTCTTTTATGTTGAGTGTTATTAATATTCTTATGTGGAATTAAAGAAAGTTATTTGTTTTTAATTGATTTTGGAATATAACTCTTCTTTTTGTATTGGCTCCAGGTCTTACATAACATGATTTCACACAACATGGTGTGTTTTAGGAACCTATCTACAGTATTATAGGCAGGATACCTGTACATCAGTGTAATATTGATTTTTTTTAGTCTAACAATTTTTATAATACTATTATTATTTATTAATTAATTTTAGTATTAGTAATATTATTTCTAAATTAAATGTTTCCTGAATTAAACTGATTATAATGAAAAATTATTTAATATAGGAATTGCCTTTTATCAAAAGAAACAGATTCTTCCAAAGTTAGTGAAGTATTTTCAGAAGCATTTCCTTTTGATACATCAATACTTTCAAATGCTGAAGTTTTAAAGTCAGTGCAATGAAAACCATCTTTATTTAATCTGCGTTTTTCTTCTGAAAGTGTGTGCATATTTTCTAAACATCCAGAAAAGTTTTTTTCAACTGATGTATTTAATTCTTCATAACTGAAATTTGCAGGTAGTGAAACTAAATTTTCTAAAATATCTAGAAAACAAAAAATTAATATAATAATACTGCTATCATTAAATTAATACTATTTTGTTATTTTTTAATTTAAAATGGACCATTAGAAAGTTCAAGAATTTTATATTCTTCAATTTTATATATATATATACAGGTATTGCTTAGTTTACATAAATTCAACTTCTGTAAATTTCAATTTTATGTAAAATATTTTCCATAATTTTTTTTATTTTTCTAGTTATAGAGTATAAATATCTATTTTTTTATGCACTATAACTGGAAAAAGAATATTCCAATATAATTCATGTCATTTAATTTATATTTTGTATTGTTTGTTGATTTTAATATCATATTACTGATGTAATATCATTCCATACAGCAATATATCTCTTTCAGTAAAGGAACAGTGTAGTACCATAACATTGTGTAGATGCAATTGCTACAGTCAATATAGCCCCAGAACATTTTATTCAGAATTTTTGTAAAAAATTATTTTTCTGACATGCAAAATTCAGGATATTTAAAAATTTGGTCTCAATTTATTTGCATAAGTTGGGAAATATCTACATACACCCAATTCTGTTTTTATTTGAACTTTTTTTACCCAATTTTAACAAGAATTAGAAAAAATTTTCATTCTCTTTTTATACAATTTGTTTTGATTTAACACAATTGACTCAAATTCTAAAAAAAATTATTTTCATATTATAGTAAATGCAGCATTTGCATCACATTATTCACTTCCAAATTGTTGTTTTGGTACCAATTAGAAAAGAAATTTCTGAGGAATTCCCCTAATAGGAAATTTTCTTTGTATGCAGCTTGAATTTGGCATTTAAAGTGAAAAACACCTTTTTGACATACGAGGTGTGACAATTAAATAACTGGACTAGTCTTAAAAATTAGCTTTATTGAAAACATTATAAATATTATTTTTTGATTCTGTGCAGTTGTTTTTTTTTTGTATCATATCAAAAATGGAAAACAAAAAGGAGCATTTTCGGCATATTTTGCTTTCTTATTACCAAAAAAATAAGAATGCTGTTCGAGCAAGAAAAAAGTTATGTGAAGTGTATGAAGATGTGTTAACAGAATACCAGTGCCAAAACTAGTTTCCAAATTTTGTTTTGACAATTTCAATATTAAAGATGAATCGGGTGTTGGAAAGTCAATTGATGCAAATGATGACAAAATAAAGGCACTGGTTGAAGCAAATCACTGAATAATAACATGAGAAATTGCTGAAAGATTGAATTTGTTGAATTCAACTGTTAATGACATTTGAAACAACTTGGTTTCATTTCAAAGCTCAATATTTGTTCCACATGTTCTCAAAGAAAGATTTGCTCCATCGCATTGATATCTATGATTTGCTGCTCAAACGTGATAAAAATGATCCCTTTCTGAAGTGGATCATAACTGTTGATGAAAAATGGATTGTTTACAACAACAAAATTACTTTCCGAACAGCCCAATAAATTTATCAGATATATCTAAAAAATTTATATATATACATAGATCTTACATAAATTTTTCAGATATATCTAAGGTATATCATATGATATTTAATATCATATTTCATTTATTTTATAAACTTGTAATTAATTAAGACAAAACTGCTAAATGTTTTTTTTTTTTTTTTTTTTTTTTTTTTACAAGCGATCATGGAGCAGACAAGATGAGCTGGCTCAAAGCACTCTGAAACCTGATATTCATCAAAAGAATAATGCTCTTTGTTCGGTGGGATTTCAAGAAAATTATTTTTGAGAAGCTCAAAAATAATTTCCTTGAAATTCCACCAAAGGGGAAAATCAATTTCGCTTGTGTTCAACTTTTGTTGAACACAAGTGAAATTGATTTTCCCCTTTGTTGTGTCAAGTAGTCACAGAAATTTCAAGTGTATTTTTGTAATTTTTTAATTTTGGTTTGTGTAAATTGAATGGTTAAAAGAAATACTGGATTATCAGTTTCTGTAATTAATGGCAAAGTGCATATTTAATAAATTTTTAAATAATTATAAAAAATGTGATAATTAGCATTTAATTAGTATGGCAGCAATAAAATATGAAAAATTTTGCAATATTTAAAATTTATCTTCTACCAGATGATTCCACAATTAATTTTGAAGTGTACTGCCACAAATTGAACAGATTGAGTGATTCTATCAAACAGAAGAGGCCAGAATTGATTAACAGAAAAGGCATAGTGTTGTATTAAATGTGTTCAACTTGTTCATGACTGCTTGTGTTCAACTTTGTTGAACACAAGCGATCATGCTACCAAACAATTCCACAATTAATTTGGAAGTGTACAGCCACCAACTGGATGAATTGGGTGATTCCATCTAACAGAAGAGGCCAGAATTGATTAACAGAAAAGGCATAGTGTTTCACCATGACAATGCTAAACTTCATACAAGTTTGATGACTCATCAGAAGTTGTTACAGCTTGGATGGGATGTGCTACCACACAGCTACATAGACGTTTGATGACTTGCCAGAAGCTATTACAGCTTGGATGGCATTTGCTACCGCACCCACTGTATTCGTCAGATCTGGCATCTCTGATTATTACTTGTTCCGGTCTTTACAGAACTCTTTAGATGACAAAACATTTAGTTCAAATGAGGATGTCAAAAATCACTTGGTTCAGTTTTTTGCAAGTATATAAGTTTGATGACTTGCCAGAAACTGTTACAGCTTCGATTAGATGTGCTACTGGACTCACCATGTTTGCCAGATCCGGCACCGTCCTATTATTATTTGTTCTGGTCTTTAAAGAATTCTTTAGATGGCAAAACATTTAGTTCAAATGAACATGTCAAAAATCACTTGGTTCAGTTTTTTGCAAGCAAAGAATAGAAATTCTACAAGCATGGAATCATGATACTACCAGAAAGATGGGAAAATATATTAGACCAAAATGATTAATATATAATTAAATAAAATATTTATATACTATAAAAAAATTGCTGTTCATTTTCATGAAAAAAAAACGAAATTACTTTCTGAACAACCCTATATATGAAAAATTTATATCTCAAAAACATCTAAAAATCAGCACTACAAGCAAGTAACTTATACAGGTTTATAAACCTGTATAAGTTACTAGCTTGTAGTGCTGATTTTTAGATGTTTTTGAGATTTGAGAGAAGAAAGCAAGTTGTGTTTAGTTATAAACAACCCTATACATAAGTTGGGTTGCCTGTATAATAAGAATGTTATCTTTACTTAATATAAAATTAAACCTTTATAAATTGTACAAATAAATTTGTTTTTGATTTTAGTAATTGTATCTAATTAGTAGTAGTGTATCCACATTAAATCTGTATAAATGTTGAACTAAGAGCAGGTAAGAGCATTTGAAATGCATATTAAAATATAAGATGAAAGCTGAATGTCAAATTAAGCCTTATAATCAAATAGCATCTTGTATGTACACTTCGTTCCAAAAAGGTAGTCATTTGCTTCGCAGGGGCTGAGCTTACCGGAAGTTGATCAGTTATAAAGTCTGTCAGTTCGGACTCTGCATAATGGAAGCTAAAAATGGACGTGTCCGTTCTGACTAAGAAATGCCTAGTGGAAGCTAAAAATGGATGCGTCCGTTCTGACTAAGAATAGGAGTGAGGTATACGAATGAGATGGGTCGATTACAGCGCTCTGAACTGAAAAGCTAATTGCTGCTTACTATTTCAATCCAGGCATACTTTCTAGTTACGAATAGAGTAAATAGATAACACACTCTAATATCATTTTTTAATTTTGACTATTGGTAGTTATGAGTATGATATTTACAGATTTATTTTTGAAAATTCTAATATGCTAATATAAATATACCATATTTGTTTTCCGCCATATATTATATATAAACTACGGTATATATATAGTATATATATGTATATATATAGTGTTTTATATATTCCTGTCGAGGATAAGAATAAATTTTATTTGCATAAATGTGATCTTTTTTTAAGTTTAAATTGAAAAAAAATTTCATATAGAGAATGGCAGCAATGTTTTATGAATTATAATAACTAGTTTTATAAGTAGTACTCAGGACACCAAAAGGCACTTTCAGATGAAGAGTAATGATTCATGCAACAATGTGTAATAAACCGTATAATCAATGGTGATAAAGATATATATATATTCAAAGAATTTATTGTATACAATATTCGGTACACTATAAATCAGTAAACCGCAGACAAAACGATAACAGAAAAATAATACTATATAAGTACAGAATGATTCAGCATTTATTGTGAGTTGACTAAGTGAAATTTGAAGAAATAAATAAGAATAAGATATATTAAGAAACAATTTGATTATGAAAGCAGAGATAAATCCCTAATATATCCGAAAAATAATTTCAAATAAATTTTTTTAATATATAAATAGAGACAATTTTAATATCAATGCAAGACAGATTTAAATTATTAGGCTATACATGAAGAAACTTTGGGTTTTTATATATCATAAATAAATTATAAGGAAAACAAAACCTTCTTAAAAATTATTGTAATTTTCAATTGACTCTAACTGTAGGATCAGAAGGTGACATAAATTGCGTTGTTTTTTTTGCGATGAATTTGTTAGTATTAAAAGACTTTTAAAGCTACTGATAAAATAACGCCTCTACATTCTAAACAGAACAAAATGAAAGATCTTTATTCGAACATTTCGATTGAATTAAGGATTTTATTAACAACAACTGTTTCTATTGCTAGTGCAGATAGAATGAGATTGGGAATATTATTGTGATATTGTTTGATATACATATCACACAATGTATGATATACGTAAAAACTCATTATAAGGAGTTTTGATTAAATAAAGTTTGCATTAATTACATTTTTTATATTTCAGGAATTCTTGAGAATTCTCGGGAAATATGATTTCCCGTTCTTAATTCCCGAAGGTTCCAAAATGTCGGGAATTTGGAAACACTAGTACTGTATATGTATAGTACTATATAGAAAACATGTCCATCTGCTCTTCTGATCCTGATGTACATTGTGTTTTACTGAGAACTCAAAGTAGAGGCTTTGAGTTATCTGTAAAACACAATGTACATGGCTTACTGTACAATATCCTCATTTGCTTGGTACGCAATAAACGATGGAAACAATCTGGTTCTTATGATCTTGAATTTTCTACAACCTAGGTATGAATCAAGCTTAAAGAAACACATGATTAACTGCTAACTACATCTCTCCCACCCACTGGTTACAAAAGAATCTAGAGAACTTTTAATACTATATATACAGTACTGATGAACTTTGGGATGTAAATCATCTTACATGCCCCTGGCAGATTAATGAGGACAAATATAATACCAAAAGGAATATTTGTTTAGATGTTTCTATGGCAGATGGCATCTTATCGGGGTTTGCCTATTCCATTAACTTAGAGATCTGTTCTACCAAATTTCTTGACGGTCAGCAAGGGTGGCATCTTATCAGGATTTCACTGCAATAACTTTTTTTTTTCAAATGATAATTTACTTTATACAGTCAAACGCTGATAAGACGCCCCCCATTGAGGCACCACCCTTGATAATCGACAAGAAATTTGGCGGAACGGATCTTCCATATGGTAATAGAATAGGCAAACCCCGATAAAACACCATCCGCTATTTGCCAGTAGAAATGTCTAAACAACTTTTGGATTTGTATTTGTCCTCATAAATCCACCAGTGACATATAAGGTGTCTTAATATCTCGAAGTTCATCAGTTCTATATATACAGAGTCGTACAGGTAAATCCAGAAATAATTAATGCAGGAATATGCGCTATTTCCAATTGGGCGGTAAATTTGGCTATACTTGCACGTTACACGGTAGTGACCTTGGTAGAGACTAGGCATTCACAAAATGGCCGCTGTATCATCAGCATGTGCAGAGCACAATTGGAGAGTGGCTATACTCAAGTCTCTTTGCGCCGAAAAGTCACAACGGGAAATAATCGAGTGGTTCAGTTACAAGAAGATGCAAGTTTATGACCTAGCAAAGAGGTTCAGGGAGTCTGAGACGGAGAAAGTCATTCCTGCCCGGATCAAACATCGAAAGCGGTCTGATTGTAAGAGGAGTGATGAATTTGTCGCCGATTTGAAGGAGAAGATTGAACAGGACCCAGGACGGAGCATGGCTGACCTGGAGAAGGAAATGAGTGTTTCGAGGTCAACTGTTAGTCGAACTGTGAAGAATTTGGGGTACAAGTCCTTTGTTCTCAGGAACCGGCAACTGTTGACCGAGAAAAACAAGTTTGACCGCAAACTGAAGGGCGCTGCCCTGTTGAACGACCTGAAGCATGACAGCACCGGATTCCTTCGTTTCTTCTCGGATGAAAAGAACTTTATCCAGGATAGAAAGGTCAACTGCCAAAATGACCGATGGTTGTGTCAGAATGCTAGTGACGTGCCTACAGTCAT
Source organism: Olivierus martensii (assembly GCA_000484575.1). Lineage (NCBI taxonomy): Eukaryota > Metazoa > Arthropoda > Arachnida > Scorpiones > Buthidae > Olivierus > Olivierus martensii. Next base: position 24,826 of record AYEL01067532.1, read on the forward strand.
ACACACCAAGTTTCCTGCTTCCGTCATGGTCCTGGGAGTCGTGAGCAACGAGGGTGATGTCATGCCACCACACATCTTCGAGAAGGATCTGAGAGTGACTGCAGACACTTACATCGATGTGTTGGAGAGAGTTGTGAAGCCTTGGATGGACAACATTGCTGCTGGGAAGGATTACATCTTTCAGCTGGACTCGGTCCCAGCCACAAGGCAAGGAAAACCCAGGCCTGACTTTACAGCAATCTCCCATACCATTAGTTGCCTGAGTTGTGGCCTCCCTCAAGCCCCGACTGCAATCCCCTCGACTACTACATGTGGGGCATTGTCGAATCAAAGGTCAACGAAACCTACCACAACAGCAAAGACTCCCTGAAAGCTTCCATCGTCGAGGTCATGACCTCGTTAGACCAAAGAGGTGAAGTGTGCATGTCAGAGTTTCCGGATGCGCCTGGAAAAGGTTGTAGCAGCAGATGGCGGCTGCATAGAGTAACTGCAATGTAAATAATGTAAATATGTTTTTATCTAGTTTTATTTATAATAAATTTATTTTTTATTGCAATTTTGTCGTTTTTAATTACATCGCGATTTTTCCGGATTTACCTGCATGACCCTGTACAGTATTAAAAGCTCTCTGGATTACTAGCAGGTGGGAAAGATGAAGTTAATGGTTAATTGTGTCTCTTTAAGCCTGGTTCACATCTAGGTTATAGAAAATTTAAGATTGTAAGAACAATCGTTTCCATTGTTTATTGCGTATGGAGCAAATAAAGATACTGTACAGTAAGCTGTGTACATTGTGTTTTACAAAGAACTCAAAAATGGACATGTTTTCTATATAGTACTGTACATATATGGTATGTATACTATATTGAAAAGTATACAGTTTTTAGAAATGTTCAGTTTTAGATCAGTGGTTCCCAACCTTTTTCTGGCCATGCCCCACCTAAACATCTCTAAAATCCTGATGCCCCTGTGACATATAATTTTTATTATTCAAAAAGATGACACTCATTCACGTGGAGGAAGCCTAAAAGGCCATTAACTTGATTTAAATAAGCTTCCAAAGAACATGGCATCCATGAAAGAGAAAAATAAAAGAGAAAAAGGACAGTTGAAGTACTGAAGAAGAAATCACTAAGAAATTGTCAAAAAAATAATAATGATATGGAGTGATATGAAAATTCAGCAAATAAAGTTTCAAAACTGCCATGTACATTCTGATTTTAATTTTAAAACTGTGTGTCAATATATATTTATATACTGTATATGAGGTCCCTAGAACCATAAGAAAGCAAAAAATTCTACTATTAAAACTCATTATCGAATTCCCCCTTAAAAATCAAATTGCCCCTCTGTGAGGCGTGCGCCCCACAGAGGGGCAATTTGATTTTTAAGGGGGAATTCGAGAACCACTGATTTAGATGCTAAATATAAATGTACTGGTTTTATTAAATTTAATATAAATTCGGAGTTCATTTTCATTTCTATACTACATGTGTTTTAGATAAACCGCCAACCCCCAATTAGCTGTCAAAATCGTCCTCAAATGGATGGTGGCGTCTTATCAAGGTTTGACTGTATAATACATTTTTTGTACATGTGCAATCTTTATGAAATAAAAAGTGTAAGCATGTAAAAATGATAAGATTTTAATATGATTTTTCATATGGTTTATTGTATTATTTTTGCTGATGTTTTTAGATCTGGAACCAATCTTGTATATTTCCATAGATACAGTATATTTTTTTACACAAATTTTTTTGCTCATATTCTTCGTGAACTTATTAATATCTATTGTGTAAAAACAGAATTGAATGTATATATGTATATAATTAAAAAGTTTAACATGTATATATGTATAATTATATTATATATATTATATAATTATTAATAAAAAACAGGCAATCTTCTACTTATGTAGGATTACTTTAGATAACCTAGCCAGGCCCAAACTCAAATCTCTTCAGAAAAAATGGGGGTGAGAGATTCAGAATAGAATCTGAGTCTTTCAAAATGTAAGTGACTGCTTTACCATGTGACTTATGTTCTATCTCTGATATGGTGCCTTGATCCCTGATAATTTTAGGTGGAATGCCATAGAGTTTCAGTATTTCCCATAGTCACTTCTTGTCAACAGAGTCAAATGCTTTAGCAAAGTTAATGAAGTTCAGAATCAATGGTAAGTTCTTGTCTTTTGAACCCTCTATTACTCTTCTGATGCAGTGAATGTGTTCAAGAGTACTTTGTTTTTTGAGGAAGCCAGCCTGGTTTGTGCAAAATAGTGGGGTTATATATAGTTTGATTCTGTTTAAAATCATTCTATTGTAAATTTTTAGCAGAGTGGATACTAGTGTGATTCCTCTATAATTTTCAGGTTTATTCAGGTTTTTTTTTTGGGATTGGGATTATTAGACCCTCTTTCCACTGATTGGGAACTCTTCCTGTGGAAAGTGAAAAATTATAAATGTGTAGTAATTGTTCCTTGATGTCTAATGAGCAGTGCTTTAAAGCTTGACAATAATTCCATCTATCCCAGGTGATTTTCTTTTTTTTTGTTATTGGATGGCCATTGTAAGCTCCAGCATGACAAATTCCTTACTGCTAATGTTGAGGTTTCCAATACTATGATTTTCGAGATGAAATCAGCATTCAAAATTGGTGTGCTTAGAAAATTTTGGAAGAGTGCTTTCCACTCCTCAAGTCTTTGTTTTTGTTTTCAAAAGAAGTTCCGTTTTTTTTTCTTGATTCTCAATACTCTGGGTTTTCTTTCTGCATTGCTCAGGGACTTGGTTATTTTATAAGTTTCTCTTGTTTTGTGCAATTTTTGACAGTTTTCTAGCTCTTGGCATAAATTCTGAATGTAGGCTTCTTTATCTTTTGAGAGAGCTTCATATACCTGTATGTTGAGTTGATTTAGTTCATTTTTATGTTGGAGGTAGTCACAGGTCTTACCTTTGCATTTTATTTTATTGTGCTTGTCAATCAGTGAGTTTGTTTCTTTGGTTATCCAGTCTTTATCTACAGATTTAGATTTGTTTGAGAAGCTGCCTGATGGATGGTGCTGGCTATTGCTTTAAATATATTATCTATATTATCATTCATCATTGCTTGTGAGGTGTGCTATTTGTAAATTGCTGAAATTGGTTAGTCTTGTTAAGATCATTTGATTCTTCCCATTTGAATCTGGGGCATTTATTCTGTGGTTTGAATGCTCTTAGTCGTAGTTTTAATTGCATACTTACTATTCTGTGGTCAGAGTTTAATTCAACATTATTGTAAACTCTACAGTTTTAGGCTGACCTTTTTCACTTGTTATTTATTAAAATATAATCAATTTGAGTTTTAGTTCCATTGGGATGTTGCCAAGTCCATTTTCTTTCTAGTTTGTTTGGAAAAGTTGTCTGAAGAGATATCAAGTTCTGGAAATTGAAAAAGTCCACAAGAAGATAGCCATTTTTATTGGCTGAATCATCATAAATGTATTGTCCTATGTTTTTTGTGTTTCCTGCGACATCTTTACCAATTTGTGAATTGAAATCTCCTCCAACTATGTGTACATTGTGTGCAATCAAAGCCAATCCCATAGGTGAGACAGTTGCCTCACCGCCTCAGGTGCCGAACTGATATAGGCGCCAAACTGAATTGTAAAAATATGAAATGTTAAATGAAGAACAAAAAAATATTAATGTCACAAAATTTGTACAAAATGACAAAACTACGTTGTTGTAACAATAAGAATTTTGTTAACACTACCTGTAACTGCAGCTGAATGCAGTTGTAATTGTAGCTGCAGCTGAGCGCAGTTTTGTAAACTGAAAATTTTAAAAAATTATTTACGAACAACAACAACCCAAGACTGACTGAATGATATAGCAATAATTTCTATAGAGAAAATGATATCTGAAAAAATAAATTATAAAAATGAAATCAAGCAATTTTGCTGCAATAAAAGCTTGAAGAGTAATTTAAAACAAATTACAATACTTAAAAACAGAAAAATTGATTATAATTTTCTAACTATTTTTGTTCTTTTTTTAAATATAAATAAAACTTGTTTTTATATTTAATACAAATTTTTCTTAAAATGTCTATTATTCTATTAAGTAGACTATTATTCATTACTTAGAGTTTTTTAAAACAATTTTAAAAGGTGCCATTTTTAAAACTTGCCTCAGGCACCATAATTAGTTGGCCCACCCCTGTGTGAGAGTATTTTGATAGTATGGTTTATTAAGTTTTGATAGAAGGCCTCTTTATATTTGTCCTCTGTTGCTTCTATAGGCACGTATACACAGGTGATGGTTATTTTTGGACTTGCGTTTATTGTAATAGCTATTATTCTTTTTGAAACATTATCGATTGATAGAATGTTTTTGTAGATTCTGTTATTTACCAGGATTCCAACTTTACTGTTTCCAGATTGATCTGCATATGAGAATATAAAGGTCCATTTTTGATTAAAGGATATGACTTCATTAAATGCCAGGTTGGTTTCCATCAATGATTTAATTATAAACTTTAATTATAAAATGTTATGAAGTCTTACAGATAAAGGAAGTTATTTTCTAATAAACAAGCAGCTTAAAATACACAGGCATGATATCCATGATTAGTTTCTAATGCTTCTTCTTAATCACTTGCTAATTACTAAGTAGAGATGCAAATGCCAAACTGAGCCTTACTGCATGTCTTGTATATCAATGGAGATCAACTGAATTATAGAGAATAATAAACAGGGCCTGGATCTTATAAATTTTCCAAAGGATAGAATTCTCATTTGATCCTAAGTCTTTTATTTATAAAGCTGAAGCATATCCACCTGGTTAATTCAAATGAATATCCTAAGTATAGTATAGTTTAATATACAGTTAGTCTATCATTTATAACCACTCGTAATTATGTTGGCAATGACATTGATAAATTTTTCGAATGGTTGATGCAATTGACAAAAGGTACAATTCCCTGATAATGGCTTTGATATACAAAAAGCATTCTTTTTTTGTTTGTTTCTTATATTTTTTGTTCTTTAAGTTTAAGTTTATTATTATAAATAGAATTTAATAATATATATTTGTAGTGGGAAATCCATAAATTTTGGGCATTTCTGACTTACAGTGGCAAGATTGAAATGAACCCTGCTGTAAATAAGGACAACCTGGGTAGTCCTCGATTTACAATATTTCATGTTACATTTGTCCTTACAATATTCTGAACTTGGCTATTTTCAAAGCATATTGGCTAGAAATACTTTTTTTGTTTTATTAAAAGTGTAGCAAAGCGATCACTTACATTTTGGAGATCTGGGTTCAATTTACATGATGATTTACATCTTTGAGTCTAGGTTCAATTCCAGATTATTTTATAATCTTGAAGACTCAGATTAAATCCAAACAATTATATCATCTGAAAGGATTCAGTATTCCATTGTCTATCATTAATATTAAAATTATCATCATTATGAGACATTTTCAACTTACAATAGGATTATTAAAATATAAATGTATCATAATTGAGGACAATCTGTACATATACAGTGGATTCCGCTTAATTGGGACAAATCTAAAAGAATGGAAACCAAACTAATAAACTAATACATAATTTAAACGCTTATCGGAAACCAAACTAATAAACTAATACATAATTTAAACGCTTAATTGGGAGAAACCAAATTAATAAACTAATACATAATTTAAATGCTTAATTGGGACCAGTAGCAGAAAAGCTCAAAGAACAGAAACCAAACTAATACATAATTTAAATGCTTAATTGGGACAGTAGCAGAAAAGGAATTTCAATTTTTGATATATGCTTAATTGAGACAGTAGCAGAAAAGGAATTTTCAATTTTTGATATATCTTAGGGATTTTTCAAAAGTATGGCAACACTATGTACACTAATACTTGTTATGTGCTTTCTTATTATACACTAATACTTGTTGTGTGCTTTCTTAAAAAAATCCTTATATAACACTGCATCACTAATACTTGTTGTGTGCTTTCTTAAAAAATTCCTTATATAAAAATTATAACAACATTTTATTGTACCGGTAATTTTTCAGGTTAAATCTTTCTATAAGATAATACAGACTAACATTTTATTGTACTGGTAATTTTTCAGGTTAAACCTTTCTACAAGGACAAATAAATACAATGGAGCGGATCATTTCTTATTGTCTTATTACATATACATCATCTACACACTTGTCGCTGCACTCATATAAACATCCATTCTTTAGTAAAATTATAAATATCATCATTGATAAATAATACATAACAATACTGTATTCAGCAACATTAGCATGATGAGAATCAGTTATCTATCGTCGTGAGTCTGGCAAGTGTGCATCTACTTAAGAGTCTATTGTTATTGTACCTAGCAATATTCATTTACAGTGTCGATTTTATTTAAAATTTTTAAATCTTTGCCAAGATGCCAAGAAATGATTTTACACTTTCAAGTAAAATTGCTTTGCTGGATAAAATTAAAAGCCAGCCATTTAATACAAGCCATCGTAGACCTGATATAACTGGTATACTAAAATCTATCATAGCACGTTTTCTACAACAAGAAAATCAACTGCGTGAGGAGTGGGCATTACAGAAATTCTGGGAACATCCAAAAGAAAGCGTGATGGAAAGGATCCAGAAGTTGAAGAAGCATTAGATCAATGGATTTCTATAGTTAGCGGGTGAGGCGTGAATATCAGCTGCCCAGTATTGAAGAAGAAGTCAGAGGAGATCGGTAAAAACTAATAATTAGGTACCTATTTTAATGATTTATTAAAATAGGTACCTAATTATTATTTTTTTTACCTATTATAGTCCCAATGTGTCCCAATTAAGCAGAATCTAGTGTATTACATTTGTATTGCAAAAATAATTTTCTGAACTTCTTATAAAATAGCTTTATATATTTTCTAAAATTCTTGAAAAATTTTATATCCTAAATTGAAATCATGAAATATACTCGTATTTTAAAAACATATCTTTTCATTTTTTCTTTAGACCTAAGTATGTTTTTATAAAAAAATATAATATAAGAATAATTAATTTAACTATCATCTAATTAAAGGCTATATAAAATTATAAAATAAAATTTTAAATATTAACCTGTTATATCAATTTGTAAAATATTATCATCTGATAATGAAGTTTGTTTTACATTAATTTTATTTCCATTTTTTCCAAAGGAATCCCTATCAATTGACGACCTGTTATCATTAGATAAGAAATTTGATTTATTTGCAGCAGAATTCTTATCTTCAGATAAATCAGATGAGTTATTAAATGTGTCCATTAAGCTAAAAATGTCATCAATGCATTGCAATATATTTATAGATTTCTGCTTAAAATTTTTCTGATTTTCCTCATTTTCATTAAGAACAGTTATTGCAGAACTAACTGAAAAATATTAATGTGAAAAACATAATTCATTAAAATAATTATTTTAATATATAAATAAAAAAATATTTCTTTTATATCTTAGATATATCTAATAAATTTATATCCAAATTTGTTTCTTTATTGCATCTTAGATACTTTGATATCAAAATTAGAATCAAATTAAAAAATCCAAATTTTGAAAAAATATGTATTCAGTATATATGTTACACCCAAACATTGAAATTGCACAATGACCAAGAAAACAGTCACAATGCATTGTGGCCAGCTCCAAACAACCAAACACTGATCCTCAACATTATTTCACTTAGTGATCATCATGAGGCAAACACAACGCATTGTGGACAACTCCGTCAAAACCAATACATGTTCTGAGCATTTTGAAATGATTACAGACTGTTCTGAAACAGATCAGGACATGTGTTTGTAGTAGTACGCTATGGAAAACATCAGGACTCTCCTCTAGATCCCAATGTTTCATGTGCCACTGAATATGTTATTGTAACAATAATAAGTGCAAATGTTAATGTCAAAAAGTTCTGTGAAATTTAAAATGTCATAGTAACAGTCAGTACTGGATTTATATTTTTTTAGAGCCTAAGCTAACAAAGAACTGAGGCCCTTTCCCTAATTTTTTTTAACTATATAAAATAAGATACATATGTCTATTTGCACAGATTATTAATACATAGTAAAGTCTTTATTAAATTATTTAACTTTAAGACATGTACAATATAAATTAAACAAAATATAAAATAAAAACATACAAATATGCTTAACATAAACACTATATTCATTGAAAATGAAGCAAATCTAAAAATGCCCAATAGCAATTAAAATTGTAGATTCTATCATTAATAAGTGATTGAAATTTCCTTATTATAGAAGTTTGTTTTCTAACTGCTTTTACAACTTAGTAATCAAAATATAACAAATAAATTAGCACAAATGTGCTTATTTATTTATTGTTAAATTATTTGTTATATTTTGATTTCCTTATTGCTTTCAAATGATAAAAAAAGTAAATAGGCTATGAAAACCAGCAGCCATCTTGGCAACTTTTGATCGACAGAGGTAAATTTAAATCACTTTTTTTACAAGATAGCATAAAAAAATTTTCTCTGTTCAATTGTTTTCTTAAAATTTAGAGGCCCCTCGAAAGCTGAGACCTCAAGTTTTAGCTTATTTAGCTTAATGGTAAATCTGGCACTAGTAACAGTGCCTATAAGAATAAATGAACAGTATTTATAGCAATAAGAATAAACAGAAAAAAATGTTTATGAAAGGGGCTTTTCAAATGATGTCTATTTATAAAATTATTTTAATTTGCAAAAGAATGAGAAACAATTCTCCCCTTATTTATCCAGAACCTTCTTGAGTTTAATTATATAAATTTATTAGGATGTTATTTGTTATTGAATTTTCCTTTGTGATCAGTTAATACATTTTTAGGAATTGAATTTATAAGAGTTCAGTTAATTATTCCTAGATGTATTTATTTTAAAACAGGGAGATTAAGTAGAATATATATTTATCTGCTTTTTGTAGTAAAGATGTTAATATGATCAGAAAAGATGGGCAATTTTATTACTTAAATTTAGACATAGCTGCATATGCAGAAGCAACCATTTTTTGTGTTACTCTTAGGACTATATAGAATGGGAATAACATATGATATTCTAAAATTTCTTGCACTGAATTTCAAGAAGTCCAGATTATATAAATTATAAAAGTACTACTATGTTAATTCATTTTCAGGAATGAAATATTAAAAGATAGACTTTGACTCAAGATATAAATCTTAGCTGATAATCTACAAGAAAACAAACATTTTTTAAATGTTTTAATAAAATTCATGTTCTTTATTAGATATTAGAGAATATGAAAATCAATAGCCACAATGCATTGTTGCCAGTTCAAAACGACCTAACCCAATGCTAGATTGTGTTCTTGTTGAAATCTTTTAAAATTTTTAAGAAAAAATTTTACATTTGGAAAACTTCATTTATGATTTAAAAACTAAAAATTTTGTAAAAGTACATATAATTGAAGTACTGTGTCCAAATGTCCAAAACGTTGCTCATTTTTCATGAATTACTTGCCATCACCAATACACTGCTAAATCATCAAAATTACATCACCAGTAGCAGAATTCCGCTACTACTAGTAACATGGAGAATACTACTACCAACACATGCCCTGATCTGTTTCAGAATGGTCTGTGGTCATTTCAAAATGCTCAGAATGTGTATTGGTTTTGGCAGAGTTGCCCACAATGTGTTGTGGTTACTTCACGATGGCTACCAAGCGAAATAATGTTGAGCATCAGTGTTTGGTCATTTCAAGCTGGTCACAATGCTTTGTGGCTGAATTTTTCAGTCATTGTGTGATTTCAGTGTTTGGGCATAACATATACAGCGTGAAGAAAAATTCATCGTAAAATTTTGTGTACTGATAGGGGACCTCAAAACAAGTCGAAAATATTCCAATGAAAATACAATATGGTTTAAATGGCACTGTTTTTGATTTATAACCCTTTGAAGCTAGCCAATCACCATCGAGTATACAAAGCATCATGACACGTCACGTTGCCAAGATACAGCGCTCTCCTACTGACTGCTGAGTCAGTAAGAAGGTGAGTGACACAATGCGATGCGTCTTGGCAATGCAATGCATTATGATGCTTTGTGTATTCAATGGTGATTGACTAGCTTCAAAGGGTTATAACTCGAAAATGGTGCCATTTAGACCATATGTTCATTAGACATTTTCGACTGTTTTCGAGGCCTCCTATTAGCACACAAAATTTTATGGACGAAGTTTTTCTTCACCCTGTATACAATAATCTTACAATGTTTGTTTTTATTATAGATTAAGCATAAAAATAATTGTATATTTGATCTCAAATTACCTCATACAAATTCCTGGTAGAATGTACAGTTTTATAAATTCACTAAATAATTATCATATTTAGTTACAAAATATTTTCCCTTATGTAATTTTCCTCTCAAAATTTAGAAAAGAAAATTAATAATTAATAATTTGCATTATATTCCAATCTTGATTTTTTATTATTAAAGTGTATATCAGCTAGCAAATATTACAGAAATTTTAAAAGAAAACTTTCCAATATTTTAAGCCTTATATTATTTGAATAGTGATTTAAAAATAGAAAAGTAAAACCAAAACTAATACACACACAGAAAATTTTGCAGCAACAGATGGAATGGAAATGCACTCAGATTACCCCAATTGATTGAAGCACAGATCACTGTCCCCAACATTGCAATTTATCATTTTACTGTATTTGTTTGAATAATAACTACTTGTTATATAAACAATAGCAATTTTTTGATGAATATAAATTTTTAGTTATAAATATATCAAGGGAAAATGTAATATTTTCCTTGAGCAGTAATTTGTTTAAAAACAAAATAAAATCATTTTTAAAATTATTAAAATACAATATAAAATTGCATTTTAAAATACCTTTATGTGATAAAATGAAACTGTTCTGTAGAAAATGAATTGTAAAATCCAAATAGCATTTAGTCCTATTGGAAATGTAAACAAAATGACAGTTTCTGGTAGATCATCATCATATAAATTTGTTTTATTTTAGAGTACATATACAGTATATATTGACTTTTATTTTATATTTATTTCTTATATTTGAGCCAATAAGATATTTTTATAAATTCCTTATTAAAAATTTACATAATATTTCTTTACTATATAATATCAAAAATAAAACAAAAAAATTAAGGAAAAATTTAAGAAAAATATAATTCAACATAAATAAATACATGCATAAGATTATTCCTAAGCATGTGTTTACAATCTTAGATATAATGAATAATGTCTATAACTAGTAATTTTATCCAGTTCCATGAATACTTGTCATAACAAAATTTTAGTTTATAGTAATCCATAATGTTTTAAGACATGGAATATATATAATTAATAAGTCAGAGATGTATTAATAAATTATTATTAACCCGATGAATGCCAGTATTTAAGACTAATTAATACACAAAAAAAAAAAAAATTTAAATAGTGAAATCTCACTTAATTTTCATTGAATTTTTTTTTAATTTTTAGGATTTATTATATTTTTTATTATCCTTCTATCAGGGTTGCCACTCAAACAGAATACTAAAATTCCCTGGCTTTTTCAGGTTACTTTACAAAAAATTCCAGTCTTTTTCCCCATTAACGTAATAGATAAATATTAATTCACAAAATAGTTAAAACTAAAGAATAAGTGAGGAGACAAGTTCAACATTAGTCATTTAAAACAGGCCTGCTCAACCTAGAGCCTGTTGCATTCTTCTATGAGCATGTGAGATGATTTATATATTGACAAGTGTCTTTTTTATAATGAAAAAAAATTTTATTTTCTACAGTTTAGTGTTGATTTTTATGAAACTTTTACGTAATTTGACACCTCCTTATCAAAATTATGTAAATAAAAAAACATAAAAATAACACATTAAATAAAACAAATATTGTTTTATCTAGTATGGGGGCTACAAAAAACCTGAAGTCTCCAGGCAGATTGTTCTGTTGTCTGCCACAGAACAATCTGGCAAAATTGGCTGGGGCTAATTTAAAACGTGCACAAATAATTCATTTAAAAAAGCACCAACAAAAACTTAATGCATAATTGAGAATTTGTAGTTCTGTTTATTAACTATGAAAAGTTGTTATAACAAATTGACAGTTTTTAATTTATTACAATTTTTAAAAAATGTTTAAAAACTGAAGAAAGATCACCGAAGGTTGATCTTTTTATCTGCCCAATCAGGATTGAAGGTGGTCTTTTTAAAACTCATCTATAATAAGCTAAATTATCTTAAAACAGAAAAAAATGACTGGTATAAAAGAGATTATTTATACAATCGGAAATTATATAATATTGAATCTCAAAGTACGATTATTTTGTCATACTTTGTGATTGTAATATTTTTTCATATTAAATCTTGTTATTTCTCAACATATTACAAATATTTACTTAAGAATTATATTTTATTTATAAAATTTATAAAAAGGTTATTTACACACTATTATATTTAAAAATGAAAAAATTTGCTAAAATTGTTTAAAATTCCTGTTAATTTAAATAAAATTGATCGTGAAAACACTTTTAAAAATACCCTAACAGTAGGATTCTATTTTGACTGCTTCGCTTTTTCGCAGTGCCTTGCGTTTAAAGTCGATGTGAACATGCACATAAATGTATATTAACATCGACTTTATCTAGCATAAAAATGCGACTGGCATTAAGGCGCACTATAACGCGACTTCTTATTCATAGATGAATCACACTAACCATAAAGCCAGATGCAAAAATGCGAAGCAGTCAAAATAGAATTCTTACCATTTTAACCAAAACTTGATCAAACGATGTTACAATGAATAAGCACTTCCACTTTTACTCTCTCATGATAATTTGTTTACGACTTCTGGCCGCAAATTGACATGACATCAATTAGTATTTAAATGCAAGGAACATTTACTATCAATCAAGATCATTTCCCGTCAGTTTCGTTAACATAAGTTAAATCAGTATTTTAAAAAAATTGTTATTATCTATAGAAAACAAAATTATTTTAACTGAACTGAATAAAAAATAAGATCTATCAGTATTCATAAAGCACACTTCTCGGCACAGAAACATATGAGTAAAAATTTACTTCATCTCTAAACGATCAGTCCTTGCTGCCTATCACAAAACTGATCAACCCTCACACATTAACCAACTCGAAGGAAAGGATCTAAATTAGGCGAATCCACTGCTAACCCTAACATGAACCTAACTAATATTTTAATTGAATTATGAAAAGATGACAATCAAATATCGATGGGAATACAATTTTTTTAAATAAATCTTTAATACAACGGAATATTCGATTTGCATTATTTATCATTAGGCGGCAACATTTTAGTTTGCAATGTGATGCATCTAACGCCGACAGCTACATTAAGTTCTTGCCTAAACAGTGAGATTAATTATGAAAAAATTGAGAAAAGATTTTCAGTGAAATTATTATTTACAACCACATATTGGATATAGGCTCTTATTTCAGATTCATGTTAGGATTATCAACGCGACACACCTAACTCAGAGATAAACTAGATTCTTGCCAACTCGAAGTCTATGGCTTCTCTTGTTGTTAGTTTATTAACATTTGCTAATCTTAAAATACAGCAAATGAGAAATAATGAATGAGTTCGTTCACTTAATGTAAACGTTGTAAAGAACGCCACCCAACGCATTCATTCTTCTTCATAAAAGTTCTCTCACTAGAAAGTATATCAAAGCAAGTTTGAAAGTGTTTGATCAAATGACTGTTGATAGTACATACAGATATGTATTGATATATAAATGACAAATCATATGTATTTATTAATATGATTTGTCATTTTTAATAGATACTGCATGACCATGGAGATTAAATCTTTTGCCGATGTTACCCACTGCTGTTCCGCTGCGCTCTTTTGTTCAATGCAAATTTCCAGGCTTGCAAAAGATTGATAGATTGTCTTTCATTCATTATTCTTCCTTTTACAGTTCCTGCAAAAATCAGTAAGCAAAAGAATTATCAGTAGAAGAAGAATTACAGATTTTTGCAGGAAGTGAAAGAGGAAGAACAATAAATGAAAAAGAATCTATCAATCTCTCATAAGCCTGGAAATTTGCATTGAACAAAAGAGCGTAGCGGAACAGCAATGGATAACATCGGCAAAAGCATGACCTTGGTCTTAAATACTAATTTGTGTAACATAACTTATTGTTATGGATGAAAAAAAAATATTCATAATTTGTTATATTTTTTAGATTTAATTTAATTTATGTTAATTTATTTGTAAACAAATTTGTTTTTTAATTTTGATTTTTGTTCTATGTTCTAGAATGCCAACTGCTTTATAGAAGTTGGTTGTTTCTAAAGACTGTATATAATTGTCGGAGTTGAAGAGGGCAGTTTCAAGCCGAAAATGTTCCTCAAAGCAATAAAATGTATTCAGAATTTTATTTTTTGGACTGTTTATTAGTGCTTATAGTTGAACCCTTACATAAATTAATTTAGTTAGTTAATTAGTTGAAGTGACAAAAATTTATTAAAATATTTCATTTCTTTTAATAAAATATATTTATTTGATATGTTTTTCATTTCAATAATTTTCATTTTAATGTTATAAATTTAAGCATGACATATATGAAAATTGTCTACTTTTGTATATAAACAGCTATAACATTTTCTATTCTACTCTAATTTTCCTTGAGATACTTTGTTACATACTCCACCCAATAGCACATGCAGCACAGTAAAGTAAGCTTGGCTGCAATTTCCCACGAAACAACTGGATGCCATAAAACAATAAAAATACCATGCCCCCTTTTATAGCTTGGGGTTGTTTACATTAGGATTTTCTTGTATTTTACTAAATTATCTGTAAAAGTAAAGCAATAAATGATCAAATAAGTAAAAATATTCTATATTTCAATAAAAGACCAAATAAGTAAAAATATTCTATATTTTAACAGAATTAACCAAAATTTTTGTATTATCAGCAAAATATTTTCAATTTACAAATTTTCTAGCTCATCATACTAAAATTCCATGTTTTACTTAAAATTTCAAAAATAAATTTATCTCATCCAAAATCAAAATAAGATTATTAAATCATAAATCAACGATTCCAAGGGGATACACACAATCCAAATGATCCTAAACAGCCAAACTTCCCCTAGCGGTTTATTTTTTGATTAACTGCCAAATTAATAATTAATTTTAAATTTACGCTACAGTGCCACCATCTGTTGGATTAATAATTTAAATTTAGGCTAAGGTAGTGCCATTTATTATTTAATAAATTTTCCCGAAATTAAAAATTTGCCTTGGGCTGGAATCAAACCAGGGACTTCGGGTTACTGTCCTGATGCCTTACCAGCTAGACTACCAAGGCACTGGCAGATTTCCAATTTCGGGATGTATATAATTTAGAAATTATCAGACTTACGCCAATAGCAGCGCTCCCGAACGGGCTAATCATAGCCATGGGCCCTCCATGGCAAATTCGGGCAGACAGACTTGGCTCAAGTGAGATAACCAATCATTTAAATCAACGATTCCAAGGGAATACACACAATCCAAACGATCCGAAACAGCCAAACTTCCCCTAGCAGTTTATTTTTTGATTAACACCAAATTAATAATTAATTTTAAATTTATGCTACAGTGCCACCATCTGTTGGATTAATAATTAATAATTTAAATTTAGGCTAAGAAGGTGGCACCATCTGTTAATTAATAATTGAACTATTAATTTTTAACTAATTATTTATTATTAATCCAACAAATGTTGGCACCGTAGCGCAAATTTAAATTTAATTATTAATTTGGCAGTTAATCAAAAAATAAACTACTAGGAGAAGTTTGGCTGTTTAGGATCGTTTGGATTGCATGTATCCCCTTGGAATTGTTGATTTATGATTGGTTATCTGACTTGAGCCAAGTCTGCCTGCCCGAATTTGCCATGGAGGGCCTGTGGCTATGATTAGCCCGTTCGGGAATGCTGCTATTGGCGTAAGTCTGATAATTTCTAAATTATATACATCCTGAAATTGGAAATCTGCCGGTGCTTTGGTAGTCTAGCTGGTAAGGCGTCAGGACAGTAACCCGAAGTCCCTGGTTCGATTCCAGCCGAAGGCAAATTTTTAATTTCGGGAAAATTAGTAAAAATTAAAATTCAATTATTAAATAATAGATGGCGCCACCTTAACCTATAAATTTAAATTATTAATCCAACAGATGGTGGCACCGTAGCATAAATTTAAAATTAATTATTAATTTGGCAGTTAATTAAAAAATAAACCGCTAGGGGAAGAGTTTGGCTGTTTAGGATTATTAAGATTACTAAAATATAATAAAATAGAAAACAGAATCAATAAGATTTGATAAAAAATAATTCAAATTCTATGAATACAAACTGTTCACATTTGCTATCTTTAGAATGGAATTTAAAAAGAAATTTTGGCAATCGGAAAATTTATGACCCATCATTGAAGGCACATATTTTCATCCAATAAATGCAAAAACATTTCTTCGCAATAGCTCCACTGCATAATTCAGGACTAAATTTTATGTATATTGTTTTTTTATCATTTTTTGTTAGGAAATCTTGCTTTATTTCCACATCAAAGGCACTCTTCGGGTTAAATGACTTCTGTTGGTCTGACAAAATGGCAAGTTGAAAACTGGGAAGATGCCACAAAATCAGTCGATCAATAATATTATAGTCATTTCTGTTTCATTATAAGATACAAATCCACTTTATTTTTAACAAAAAAAAAATTCAAAAATTTTTCTTCAACTACAAAGTAAACACTGGTTTTTATGAAATAAGAAAGATTTCAATAACTAAGTTAGCAACAATGCATTGGAAGTGTGGCTAGCTGCTCATTAAAATGTTAATATATTTGTAATATTTGTGTAATTATAAATTTATTTAAAATAAGTATAGGTGACATTTGCTAGATCATTTTACTGGTCATCATAGTGTTAAAAAGAATTTATAGGAATATTTGCCCTTTAGCAGTCAAAAGAGCTTTATATATTATTTTTGTTTTTGTTTTGTGCATTTTGTTGAACTTTTATTTTAATAGAACATGGATTTTACTCATGGTTCTTTAAAAAGTTTTCTGTATCCATAAAAGCCTCTAAAAATATAACTTTAATTATATTTTAACAATCCTGAACTTTTCCTATGAATCATGGTTGAAAATCTAGCATGGCCTATATTTTGATATCATCAGATTAATGATCTTCAGTTATACAGGATAATTTGAATATATTTTACACTAAATTTTATCTAAAAATAATATATAATAATAATAATGATGAAGAAAATTTTAAATTTTCTTACCTCATTATATCTGAAATATGAAGAGCTACAAAAACTGCCCAATGCCATAATCCCAAAGATTCTAACTGAGATGAAAAATTACAATGAAGTGTATCTATCAATTGAATAGGCACATTTTCATAACCCAAAGCTTGAAGAACTTGTAACAGCAGCCAGCTACATCAAATAGAAAAAAAATTTTTTAACAAAGTATTATCATTTAATCTGATTTTCATTTATATAACTTATAAGATATAGATTGTATGTGTGAGAACCTTTTCATTTAAAATTAAAAAAAAAAATATTTAGGATTATAATATAAAATATTGCTCAGTATTAGTATGAGTATGTTCCTATGTCACCTTTTTTTTTTTATCCAGCTTTTTTATAGGGCACTAGGGCCCCAATTTTTTTATTTTATGGCATTTAGTCTCAATAGATGGTGATAAGTGGTATGGTAAGGTGCAATAGATATATTACCTGCAAAACTCCTACAGATTTTACAGAATAACATATTAACTAAAACAATTAATATGGATTATGATATAGAATATCTATCAGCATCAATTTGTGCATGCATATTCATACATCATACTTTTTCATTGGATCTTTTATTTTAAAGGGAATTTTATTTTGAATTTATAAATATGAGAGGAGAACAAAAGTTCTTATTTTCACAATGTATGTGTACTACAGACCTGTAATTTTTAATAACGATAGGTTACAATCTTATAGACACCTTTTTGTTTTGACAAGTCCTATTTAACTGGAGTTAACATTGCTTTTAAAAAATTCTTGTATTTATGTTTTTATTTATATAACAAGTCTCCTAATGTACAAGGGTTCCTAAGTATTTTTATGCATTTTCAAATTTTTGAAAAGCTTTTAATGAAAGCTATTTCAAAAGAATTGAAATCTTTTGACTGCTCAGGTGCAATTTAATTTGCTTTTATTAATGAATTTGTTTTTATTATTTCAATTATATATTGAGATAAATTAATTTTATCAAAATTTCAAGTTAAATTTCAAGTTAAGGTTAACTTTTTGTATGATGAATTTATAAAATATTTAAAATTGGAAAAAAAATGATAAACTGATAAATATGCTTTAATTCTATTAAAATAGGTAAAATTATTTTTTAATTGTTCATTTTTAATTCATTTTCATTGAAGTTTATTCAAAAGTATCAAAAAATACAACCATAAACAATTCTCTGAAATTTTAAATGGGTGTGACCTAGTAGCTACAATCACCTACAAATTATTTTTGGGAAATTTTTTCTCACCTATTTAGATCAGAGGTTTTTGTATTGGTTAAATAATTACTTGATAAATCAATTAGAGCAAATTACTTATAATTAATAGTTATTTTAGTATGAGAGAAGTCATTTTTAGTTTTTCAAATTTATGTAGATTTTTTTTAGTAATTATACAACAATAATTCTATTTAGAAAAATTCATAACATTTATTTTTATAAACAAATGTAGCTCTAAATAGTGCCCAAATTATATCATACATGATTTATTTTCTTTAGATATGCAACTATCTAAGAATAATAATTATTTTGTTGAATGGCAAAATGATTACAGATAGCAATCATATAATTTATTACCAAATATATTCAATGAATTTTAATATTAGCAAATATAACAAAAATAATTCAATAATTATAGAAAAATATTTTGGGACTTAATAAGAGAAATGAATTTTTAAAATTTATTAATATTAAATTTATTGATTGCAAATGACTGGGTCAAATAGATTTCATAATTGCTAGCAATTAAAGGATTAAAGTTATACAAATCTTTGAATATTCATAACTGTATAAAAATTTATTCAAGATTAATTGGATTTATTTGGTATTTGTCATACTATATAAATTACTAATATGATATACATTCTGAATAAAAAGCTTCTTGAATGAACAAGAGACAAAGTTATGATAAAATAATTTTTACTGTTTAAATCAAGCAAAACTGTGCTAAGTATTATATAATCTGTAAATTATTTGTTTTCTTTTTTAGTGGATAAAAACAAACTTATTTTTATGGTCTAGATCAGGGGTCGACAAACTTTTGAGATGGAAGAGCCAAACCTGTCTCTCAAGACAATTTAAAAATTATTCGTGAGTCATAAATATATTTTTACAAATAAGAAAAATTTAAAATAATATAACAAGTTATAATATTAATTATATATTTATTACATGAAAAAACAAAAACAATTGCACAAGAATTGCTCTCATTGGTTTTTAATCAGTATGAGCAATAAGCTTGCATTTCCTTAGAAAGTTTCTGTATGTCCTATTTAATTTAAGGCACAATTCCAAGTTAGCTAATCCTCAATTTGGCTCCTTAACTCACATTTAATGAAATTCATGTTAGAAAACAATCGCTCACATAAATATGTAGACCCGAAGATGCTGAGAACATAAGAAATGCAAATTTCCTCAACTTGTGATTCCGGAAAGCTATTCCAAATACTGAAAACAATTGAGTTTGCCTTCTAAAAATCTTTTATAGCAGTTTGCTTGTGATGTGAAATCAATTTTTTTTAATTTTCAATTTTACTTCAGAGCCACATGTAGGTACCCAAAGAGCCACAGTTTGCCGACCCCTGGTTTAGATTAAATCTAATGGTTTGAAATTAAGTTTGAACTTTATTCTTATTTGTGGTTAAGTTTTAACATGGAAACTATGATGAAATAAAAATATCCTGATCCAGGAAAAAAATGTGATGCTGAACTAAGTCAGCCAGATATTGCAACTATCATTTTTGTTATAAATGAAATTTTCTTTAAATCTCATGTAATTTTCATGAAATGAAATGATAATGTCATTCTGTTTGAATACCAGATACAGTAATGTACAGGAAGTTCTTGGTTTATGAGTTTCTGCTTAGCAAGTTCCTAGGTTTATGAGTTTTTTCAAATATGAAATATCAAAAAAAAATTGTAAATATGGACATTAATTACAATAAATAAATGCTAAACATTCATAAAAATAATTTCAAATCACATACATAGTTATACAATACAGTATGACAATTTGTATGAAAAATCCATCATTTGCTATTAAAACAGAAAAATCAAAATTGCAGCTGAAAATCAGAAGTAGATTAACCTCTGGTTTTATCAATATATTATGTAAATAATTTCCATTTTCATTTTCAGCTTAAGTTTATCTTTATAAAAGCTCATCTACTTATCTGCTAATAATAATGAAAATTAAAAATTCTTTAACATTTATATGGCATAAAAATTTCATTATTATTATAATTTGTTGATTTTAAAGGTTATATTTTGATTTCTTTATATAAATCACTATTTAAATCATAAAACTATTGATTTTGTTAGCCTTTACTTAATTTTATTGTGTTAAATTTCATTGATGAGCTGGAATCTTTGATTTTAACATAATATCTTTAGGAAATTTGAGATTCTTGGTTACATTAGTTATAAATTTAATAGGATCTCAATAATTTGAGATTAATGGAACTGAGGTCACAAAGAACTTTTGATAAAATTTGAACCATACAGAATAATTAATGTAAAATCCATTAAAAAAATTAAAATTATGATTTTATTAATGATAAACTATTGATTATTTATCATTTTTATATTATAAAGAAATAAAAAATAGCATTTTATTTAATAGGCTAGGCTAAAAAATCTTTAAAGTTTATTTATTTTTATAATTATGATTGCTTTCTCTTGATCATTTTTTTCTTACAAAAACAAATAAGCTTTAAAACCACATAATCATTTAAATGTTACCTCTTTCTCCTTTTTTTAATAATATAGTATTATTTCAAAAGCAGTTAACGGTGCAGCATTATAAAAATACCATCAATAACTGCTATTATGTTAATATACATAGAAAATTATTGTAATAAATAAATGCAAATGTCTAAAAATCTTCTCATTTGTAGAAAATAAAATAGCATTAAAAAGTGAAGAATTACAATGTGTAAAAAATTTTATGTTTTTTTATTATTATATTTAATAATTTGTTTAAATGTATCATGAAAATATATAAACTTATACTCTTACCTTAATCGGTAATCTAAATGGGAAGGAGTTGAAGTTATTGGATTCAGTAATTTATCCATTCTATATGACCTATTACAATACAATTTTAACAAATGATATGATGTATCATAAGGAACATTATTTACACCATTATTTATATCTGTAAGGGTTTCTGCTAAAAGAATAGGATTATTTTCAATATAAGGTGGGAAAGGTGGTTGAGCATATCTTCCAGCAGGAGTAAGTCCCTAGAAGATAAAAATATATTTATAGAGATTTAATGTTAAAAAATTTTCATAGCATATATAGATATAACTTAAAAACAGGAATGCTATACTTTGATTTTCAATTACAGCTATGAAATAATAAAATGTAAAATTCTTATTTTCAGCGATAATATGGTTATCATCATTTCAATTGATTATAATTTATTTAAAAAGTTAAATTTTGTCTTTTAGTTAGTTATAATAGTTATATGGGATTTATTATTGGAATCTTATATATAAACTATATCAAATAAGATCTATTATACCTTTAGTTTTTCAATAATCATGCCTATTTGAAATTTTTAAGTTCTTCCAATTGTCAAAAATACTGTTGATGATTTTATAACCTTTATGAGAATAAATTATAAACAATTATTTTTTTAATTAATACTGAAAAAAAACCAATATTTTGGATCAATACTGATATTGATACAAAAATACTGGTCAAATAACTAGAATCCTGGGATTATGATATATTATACATTTAAGGTCCTATAAGCTAGTTTGGATTTGGTTGTATTTATTTAAGGACCTAGTTGTCACTTTTATCTACTCAGAAGAGACAATCAACATTTAGATGTTTTGAAAGAAGAAATAATACATAATTTCAATCGGAATAGAATATTTAAAGACTATTAAAATATTTGGAGTGCTTTGGGTGATCTATTTAAAAAAAAAAAATTTAATTATTAATTTAAAAAAAAATGAAATTGTAGCATTGTAAGGAATTAACGTCAAATTTACACATATTGGATAAAAGACATTTTTTTTTCAATTAAAGTACATCAGTGTTGTAGTTTTTCTCAGGTAGAGAATTTCAACAAAATATTGAGGATATAATTTTGATTGATAGACAATTGGATATTAACATGTTTTTGTTTAAGCTATTATTCATCGTTTATGCATATTTCCATTTTATAAACACCTTTGAACAATAAATGAAAATTCAAACAGAATTCTATGCATTAAATATATAATATTTATTTATCATCTTATTTTTCCAATTTAATATCAGTATTTAAAATTTGTTAACAATTGTGTTATCGATGATTTAAAATATTTTATGTTTAGGTAAAATTTTGCTTTGACTGCTGCCATTTATCATTGTAAATTAACATTGTGTTCACAATGAATACAAAAACTTTTGTACGCTGAAATGTTCATGTTTTCGTTAATATTCCTAATTATAAATTTTTTATAGAAGGGCCATTGCATATTTTAGTGATGATGAAGACCTATGCCAAGAGCTACTATATATTGAAACCATAGGACAGCAACATGGATATATGAAATCCTTCCTAAAGAGAGTTTTAAACAAATTATGAAGAGAAATAAATGCATGATCTGACAGGCAGCATGGTATTATGGATAACCAAAACAACTACACACTGGTACCATACCATATTAAGAATTTAGAGGTGGTTAGAATTGCTAAAAAGAATAATAAGAGATTAACAGCATACAGAGGCCCAACCATCTTTAATCTGTTGAGGAATGAGAAGGAACCTTTGAGGAATTTAGAGAAAAGTGGAGTATACAAGATCCAGACTAAAGACACATACCCAAGAGGAGGCATCATATGTAAGGGTCATGACAAGGAATTTAAGTAGTAGAATAGAGGAGCATAAAAATGATATAGCACAAGCCAAATTGACCACTGCCTTGGCAACAGAGGCATACTCTAAAGATCTAGATATAAAATGGGAGGAAGCAAAGGTGGTGAGGTCGGTCATATAGAAGACGCAACCCCCTGATTACAGAAACGATAAAAATTTTAAGAAGAAGCAGAAACGAGAGGCTGATAAAGGATCATGTAGACTGGGAACCTCCGCAACCCTGGAAATATGCAAATAAGCAAAGAAGCATAAAACTGTGTAAAGTTAAGACGAACTTAGACCATCTGAGACAGAAGCATATGTGAATTGTATATATTTATACTTAAAGTTGTGTGTTATTATTGCTTATATAATGGTATCGTGTTATGCTAAAAAATGTTTTTGTATGTAACCATAGCTTAGTTGTGGATATTTAATTTAGTTTAATGATTTATGTTGATGATGTCATTGTTAATTGACTTTATGAGACGTTCTTAATAGAACTGTTTATTCTTTTTGTAGTGTGTTTAATTTAGAATGTGCCTGATGATGGCAATGTAGCCGAAAACATTAGCGTTTTTAAACATAAAAACGCTAATGTTTAATAAATGTTATAAACTTTGCTGCTATTTATTACTGTTTTTACTCAAAGTATATCTAATATAAGCAGTTGTTTGTTTTGAAATTTTATAAGATTACATGTTTATATAAAATAAATATTAGTCTCACTGCTCACTGACAAGTACGTTGTGAATTATAGAGAGTGGTAGAAGTAAATTTCGGAGCAGGAATATTAGTAGAATACTACACGTTTTGCAATAATAAAGCAATTTATGACAAATTTTTTTATGACAGTTATTATCTGATGCACAGTGAATTACAGCAATTAGAGAGTGAGAGTGAGCGAGATAAAGTAAGAAAGAGATTGAACAATAATTGAAGAGTGATTTTGTCAAATGTAAGAATGACAAAAATATTTGATTTTACCTGAAGTTTTATTGCTAATAATATTTTAATTTAATCACTTGAAAAAAAGGCATGTAAGGGAGACTCGAACTCACAACGTTCAGTTCCACAGGAAAATAGTTTAACCACTACGCCACAGCTTTGGTTGAAATAACTGCAATTTTTTAGGTATATAAGTGGCATGATCTGGCATCATGACATTTGACTTTGATTTTTTAAAAACAAAGACATAGTGACCTAAACCCTTTTATACGAGTTACTTTTTGATAGCCCTCAACCTGTATGTTAAAGCTGATCAAAATCAGATCGACGGAGGTTGTGACCTCCCTTGTAAGCCAAATGGTCCTTTGTGAAGAAGTCATTTGGCTTAAAATATTTGATGTACCGAAATCACATTATATACTGTAATTTGTAAAATATTTCATATTTTACAAAATGTAGTATAATAAAACTAATTAGTTCTTATTTCACAAAAACTTGAATAAAAAGTTTTGATTATTTAAAGAAAGGATTTTTTGTGTAATTGCTAACATCTTGAAATACTATATGTTATATAACTGCAATTTCACATTATATTTATTGCTAGAGCACTCTATCATCAAAATGTTTAAAATTCTTGAAAATTTTCTGAAATTCAAAAATGAAATGGCATGTTATTAAGAACAAATATTTAGTAACTTAAGGAGCATCTATGTTTTGCTTTGAAACTTATCCCATGCATCCTCCTTTATATGTTATTTTTTTAATTAACAATAAATTTACCTGAAATGCTTTTTCATATTCAGTAACTACTTCATTAAGGCCAGCATTTGAAGGACAGTGATACCTAAATTAATAAAAAAAAATTTTTATTTTAATATATTTATTATAATATAGCCCCTGCACATTTTATAGAGCTATAGATGTTAAGAAAAGGTTATAAGTTCTTTGATTTTAATATTAACTAGTTTATTAATTGACATTTTTTATATTTTTATATACTTATTAAAATTTAAATGAATATTTGTCAACTTTTATCATCAAATTAAATTACACTCACCACCCAACTTACATAATTAATTGATAAAATTGATTCCAAAAACCTTAATATATTTCAAAATTACATAAAGCAATCCTATTTTTCCAATGAAATTAATGATATTAATTGATAATACACATCAAATCATAGTAGATTTGTATACTGAAATATTTGAAAAAATTTAAATATATATGATTAAAATAGGATCATCAATAATAAATAACTTATTCTTTTTATTTAATATAATAATTTATCTTCATTATTATGTTCAGAAACTATACTGATAACAGTACCTTTAGCATCAGCACTACAAACTGGCAAAATCTCATACTAATATTTAATATAAAACAAAACTCTCTTAAGTTATTGAAATGTAGTAGTTTTACATGATTATATTCATTAGTGATAATAGCTATTGTTTATTTTTCATTTAAAACATTTACTTTTTTTAATGTTAATTAAGAAAGAATATATTAATTAGTAGTAGAATCCCAATTAATCAAGAATTATGTAAAAACAATATTCTATATTACCCTTAAAATATTTCTTCTAAATACTGTAAAAGCTCCAATGTTTTTTGTAAATCTTAATATTCTGTAAATTTTCAATATTTTTACTTCTAACTTTCATGTTTAAAATATTTGCTTTCAAGAATAAGCAATATAAAATTTAAAAGTAATTTGAAATTTACAAGTATCAGCAGTTGTGATCAGCAAGTTTTCTTTTTATTAAAATAAAAAAAATGTTTTAAAATGAAAACTATTAAACATTTCTCATCAATAATGATGTAAAACAAATAAAGTAAAAGTACTGTATTTTGATCATTTTAAAGATATTTGTTTTATATTGGAAATCAAAAAGTTTTTGCCAGTTCATAATATTACTTATACAATGTGCAGGTTCAAATTTTAAACAATTTTGTTTAGATTTTGTCCTTAAGAACGCCAAGATGAATTCCTTTTGTCTGTTCATAGTATGATGCTATCATATTCACTAACCATTCTATATCTCCACTTCCATGCTTCAAAAACTGATCTACATTATAATTATTACCCATTCCTCAATTGCAACTTTCCAGAGTTTTTGCAGTGTGTGTAGGCTTTGCAAAGAAAAAGGGATTACTTTAAGTAACCAAAGCCAAAGAAATCCATTGGTGAGATGTTTGGAGACTTGACGGGGATAAATTTATTTGGGATATAATTTAGACCAGTAGTAGAAAGAGGCATTCCAAATAAGAGATGATAAACTTCACAATATAACTCGAATCCATATCATGATGGAATGCGATTTTTATTCTGATTTCCAGATAAAGCAAATGGATTTATGTTTCTATATATGGTCTGAACATTTTGTCCATATAGTATCTTGCATCTAATTTAACATTCTTTGGCACTTTGATTAAAGGGAAGCATCCTCACACTTATTCCTCTTCAGGCCATCTTTTCATTGAAGTGTGTTAGCTATTTTTCAGGCATCTTATCTCCTGGTTGCACATGTAAAAAATTTTTTCTTTCTCCATTACAATAACTTAAATAAATACAGTGGATTCCACTTAATTGGGCCACCAGTTAATTGGGTCAGCTGCGTAATTGGGCCAAATCTCAAAGAACGGAAACCAAACTAATAAGCTAATACATAATTTAAACGCTTAATTGAAACAACTTTTCATTTAACTGGGACAACAGCAGAAAATAAATTTTCAATTTTTGTATATATTTTAGGGATTTTTTAAAAGTATGACAACACTACATACACTAATACTTGTTGTGTGCTTTCTTAAAAAATATCCTTATATAAAAATTATAACATTTTATTATACCAGTAATTTTTCGGGTTAAATCTTTCTACAAGACAGTACAGACTAACACAATGGAGCGGGTCATTTCTTTGCATCCTATTACATACATATCGTTGATACACTGTCGTCGCACTAATATAAACATCCATTCTTTAGCAAAATTATAAGTAAATATCATCGCTGATAAATAATGCATAACAATACTGTATTCGGCAACACTAGCATGATGAGAATCAGTTATCTATCGTCACGAGTCTGGCAAATGGATTCTACCATTACTGTACCTAGCGATATTCATTTGCAATGTCGATTTTATTTAAAATTTTTAAATCTTTGCCAAGATGCCAAAAAAGGATTTTACACTTTCAAGTAAATTGCTTGGCTGGATAAAATTAAAAGCCAGCCATTTAATACAAGCCATCGTAGACTCGCTGAAATAAATCAAAATCTACCATAGTGCGTCTCCTACAACAAGAAAATCAACTGCATGAGGAGTGGGCATTACAGAAAGAAATTCTAGAAACATTCAAAAGAAAGCATGATGGAAAGGATCCAGAAGTCAAAGAAGTATTAGATCAATGGTTTTTCTATAATTAGCTGGCGAGGCCTGAATATCAGCGGCCCAAGTGTTGAAGACAAAATCAGAGGAGATTGGTAAAAAAAATAATAATTAGGTACCTATTTTAATAAAGCATTAAAATAGTTATCTATTTATTATTTTTTTACCTATTATTTATTTACCTATGAATTACATATTTTGTACCTAATTATTATTTTTTACCTATTATTTATTTATCTACAAATTACATATTTTATTTTAGTTATTATTTATTTACCTACGAATTACATATTTTATTTTAGAATTTATTCATTATTTATTTACCTACAAATTACATATTTTATTTTAGAATTTATTATGATGACAGCTGGACCAAAATGGCTTAGTCCCAACGTGTCCTGATCTGTAGAGAAGGATTCTTAGGTTACTTAATGTTGCCGGACATCCGCTTAATTGGACCAAAATGGCTTAGTCGCAATGTGTCCCAATTAAGCAGAATCCACTGTATATGCTTCATCTAAAGTTACCATAAACTCTGCCCTATCACCTGCCAAACAGTTTTCATACAATTTTTTGGCATTTGTTTTGCAGTTTTGACAATGAAGATGCTAGTTTGTAAACCAGGATTTTTACAAACTTCTTGATTACTAAGCCTAAATCTTTGTGAATAATTGTATTAACACTTGCCACAGAGAGACTACGACATTTAGCAATTGTCCTCTGACTGATTGGATTCAAACTAGTAATGAGATTTTTCATTTTTCTGATATTATTGCTGGTTCAAACAGTTTTAGGCTAATTCAATAAACTATAGCACTTAATAGCAGTTTTGACTTATAAACGTACAGTCGATTCTCGTTATTCGCAGTAGTTACATTCTGTAAATTCTTCATGAATACTGAACCATTGTGCCTATGGGAAACAGAGTTAGGTTCCTCGAACCTTTCTTCCCAACATTTTCATCCTTGCTTAAGGTGCCTTTAAACAGAAAAACTCATATAATTTAATGTATATTACTGTACTTACAAATAATTATAATAAAAGCAGTGTACAGAACTATATACAGTATTAAACATTCAATCAGACTGCACCAAACACATATTACAAGTAAAACTACACAAGAGCCCTTTAACAGACAAAAGATTTTTATTCAGAAACGCTTTTGACGCTCTTGGCATCTTCCTCAGCTGTTACAATTATGCTATTATTACACATACATACCTTCCAGCATATCTCTGGGAAATCGGAAGAATGATATTTGTGGCGTTTTCTTCTTATAATTGCTGCAAAAAAAATTAAAATTATTTAGCTGTATATAATTTATTTCTTAAATCAATATTTTAAAATATAATTTTGTCCACATTAGTTAATGATTAATTTTAAAAAAGGTTCTCAAATAATTCAATTAAATCTACAAATTAAAATTTGAATTCTTAAATTACAATAGCAAAAAGTATATATCAATCAAGTAATTTAATCAAAGGTCATTTCTTTAAACTTACCATATTATAGTCCATTTTATCAAGGCAATCATCTTTGGTTCTTTCTATGCATTCCTTTGTTCCTATTTTAAATTATAATGTCATTATAATTTAAAATCAGTTTATTTTAAATTATTAAAGAATAAAAGTAAATATTTTTTAAAATTCCTAGCCATTTAATTAAAATATAAGTTATTGAAATTTCAGATTTGGATTGTTCAATTTAAATTATTAAAGAATAAAAGTAAATATTTTTTAAAATTCCCAGCCATTTAATTAAAATATAAATTATTGAAATTTCAGATTTGGATTGTTCAAGACACTGTATTTATAGAATTAATTATATGTAGTAGAAAAACTTCTTTTAAAGAAGTTAAGGAGCTTGACTAGAATAAGTAACAAGTTCAAAAAACACAAATTATATAGTTAATCATACTTTTTGTTGGAATGGCATTCCACACCAATTTCTGTTTGAATTTATTCATAAAATATTTCTCTTCAAAATGTTCGGCGCAAACGGTATATCTTTTATTTAAAATTTCGGGTGTTAGTTCTTTTAATTCTTCTCTCTCAATAAATTTAAGCCATTCGACACATCTGTAAAAATTAGCAGAAAATTTTTAAAATTTAGCAAATATACACTTGTACCTTTAAAAATATTAATTTTTAAAATGCGTTCTTCGAATGTAGAATTTATTCTACATTCGAAAAACGCATAAGCTGGCAGATGATTACAAATTATGCTATTATTACACTCATTTCCGCTTTCGTCGACGTTTTCCGCATGTGAATACCAGGCTTAAAGGCCGGTTCCCACTAGCCTCTGCGGTATAAAACGCAGATAGAAACCGTCGCCGGCTGCCGCAAGCGAAATCCGCCGTGTGATTCCCACGAAATCAACTTTATTACACACCATAAAGCCTTTTGAACGATATTTGTTCGTCGGCCATTTCAAAGAATAAATTCTACATCTTATGCGTTCTTCGAATGTAGAATAAATTCTACATTCGAAGAACGCATAAGCTGGCAGATGATTACAAATTATGCTATTATTACACATACATACCTTCCAGCATCTCTGGGAAATCGGAAGAATGATATTTGTGGCGTTTTCTTCTTATAATTGCTGCAAAAAGAAGCAGCACAACAGCAGTGACCACCGGACGCCATCTTTTCACAAACACTAATGCCATCTAGTGGTTGCAGGAAACGGAGTTTTAAAAATCGGCGAAGATTCGTATCCATTTTACCTAATCCTTGCTATATATAGTCAAACTGAACGCAAAAATTTATAAATTTGATCATTTAAAAATATCTCTACTGTATAAAAACTATAATATATATTCTGATTATGATTATATCTATATGTAGAAAAATAAATATTGAATTTTTGAAATTTGAAAAATGACTCAATTTCATTATTGAAGAATTGTAGTTCTATTTGAATCTCTCCTTTTTGGTATTCACTAATAATAAAACAAGTCAATGCTCGAGCTTATAGTCAAAATAATTTTTAAGTCCAGTACACTGATTACTGTAAAATTTTTCTTTTACTGAATCAGTGTTTGATGATTATCTTTACATAATGTCACAAATCAGAAAATTTGTAATGTTTTTCATAAATTACATAATTGTATAAATACGATGTAACTAATATATGCCTAACCTATAGGAGAAACTGACCGAATATCGGTTAGTTTTCTTTCCGCTCAATTTTATATAACTTTCTTTGATATTTAATGTGTAAAATGTTGGTATCTACGATCGTAATATATCCTATTTTAAAGTTCATTGCTTCGGCTTGCGATATTTTCCATATTAAGAGAAGAATCATTGTATGGATCAAAATGTATAGAATACTAAAAGCTTCAGTTCATCGGGCAGGGAAACAATCCATTATCAACTCATAACAGATTTTATTAACTAAAGCACTTTCCGCTCAACCGAGCCCTCTTCAGTAGATATCACGATAACTTATAGAGCGCAGATAACGCCAGGTGCCTAGCAATGAATGACGTCACGTGCGAGGGAGAACTTCGTATCTCCAGAACGTGATTTATACATTAAGACGAGCACTATATGCTTTAATCATTATAAACAAATAAATAAAAATACGCAAAATTATTTTCAATGAAATTTATTTTCTTAGATGATAATAATAATAATAATAATTTGGAATATGTTTTATTTCCATTCATTTTTTACGTTGGAGCTACCTATAGCTGAAAATACTACTGTTTTAGTTTAGAACTAAATGCTCTTTTTTAAAGTTTGTCATTTTCGACATTTTTTTATTCAATTTTCGCTGATAAGTATGAAAATTTATGCTTTTATTAAGTTCTCTTAATCTTATATATGTGCGAGTTTTACTTAAACACAAAAATACTTCTAAAGAAATGGTCTGGTCTGATTTAGCCCAGATCCTCTCAGCTAATGTGCATGTAATGTATTTTTCTTTTTGATATTGAGCCTACCATGCATATGAAAGAATTCGCTCTCCATTGTCACTGATGCGTGGAATAATTTTTTGCATGGTTGCTGTAATTGCCCTCTGGAAATAAATTGCAACCAATCGGGTATTTGGTTAGTAGGGTAATTCCAGTAGAGTTGTCTCACCAAATTAAAATTGGCTCTGAAAATTTTATTTCGCATAGACATAATTTGAAAACTATTTTAATGATACTTCCGCCTTGTCTGTTTTCTATAAAAACTACAAAAGTTGCATCTTTACTTAATAAAAATAAACTATAGGCATAAATATAAAACCCTTCATTTGGCCATCTCTCCTGAGAGTCCAGGAGAGTTGCCCCACCCAAAAACATGGCACAAATGCGTATATATTTAGGTACGATGGATTTTTAACTCATGTAAGAACTATACAGTTCTGTGAAACTTATGTATAATTAAGGGCAAGCAAGCCAGTTTATGAATAAATTAATATTTTTATTTTAAATTCTCAATTTTATATTTTCTCCCACAAATATTGCATCTTACATCATAAATAGTGCATGTTTCGTGCATCCACTTTTTGCAGTCAATGCATTGAATCCATTCAGCTACCGATTTTCTTTTGTAATAATTCTCCATACACTCCAAGCAAGAATTCTCATCCTCAGAAGAATTACGGTTAGACGCTTCCCCTTCACACTCACTAGATGATTTTGTTTTTTTTTTGTTTCGGTTTACCTAGACCTGTGGTTATATTTGCAACTTTAGATGAATTTGCCTTGCATCCATTTTTATTTTAAATGAATTCTTTGTCTAATATTCTAGCTGATTGTTTTCTTGTTTTTCTTATGCAAAAGTGGAAGTGGACTTACTTCTTTCAGGTATTTTGTTGGATCCAGGAGAGTTGCCCCACCCATAAAAGTGGCACAAATGCATATATATATTTAGGTACAATGGATTTCTTAATGTTTTTAACTCATGTAAGAACTATACAGTTCTGTGAAACTTATGTATAATAAAGGCCAAGCAAGCCAGTTTATGAATAAATATTCATAGCCTGCTAGCCCAGTTTCTCTGTTAAATTTATGTTTGATTTTTAACGCTTCGGCAAAGTCGAAAGCTATTCGCCTTACAGTATTTCTGTCAGGTGCAAAGCTTAATTTCTCCAATTGCTGAATATGTGAGACGAGCCTTTTTTCATTCTGTTTTCCAAACATGGAACTAGGTCCTAAAGATGTTTTTTCCAGATTTCCGGAAGTCTTCCTGCGTCTTAATGTTCTAGGTGGAATGCCATAGTAATGAGATGCCTCATTAATCCCAATTTCTTTTCAATCCTTCTCACTGCTTCCCTTAAGTTTTCCTCAGTCCATTGGCCTTTCTGCTGTTCAGAACACTTTCTCTTATATTCAGTAGGCATTCTGCAACAGAACGAAAAATTATTTTAATTAAATTAAAATTTGGGCTTCTAATAAAAAGTATTAAATAAATGAAAGCAACGACTCTATTTAAAAAAATAATACTAACAATCTAAAATTTAAATAGGTCGTCTATCCTTTTGTTTGAATGGGGTATCTATCCTTTTTACAGGAGAGACGTCTCATACTCCTTTACCATAAGTTAGAAATCAAAATGGCTGATGATAAGAAAAATAGTATTCCTTGTTGTGCCTTCTTTAATATTAATATAGAAATGAAAAGAAACTAAACGAGGAATGTCAATTTAAGTGAAAATATTTAATATACTAATTAAGGTAGCAGTATCAAAATGACAGAACTTACCTTATTTCTTCGTAAAGGAGTGAAAATAAAAACTGAAATGGCGTAGAAACCACGTATCGCCTGAAGGACACTCACTGACCACAGGAAACAACTTGTGGCTGATGGCGTAGAAACCACGTATCGCCTGAAGGACACTCACTGACCACAGGAAACAACTTGTGGCACTTTCTGTTAGACAGTTGTCGAATTAAGATCAGCGTGGCATCTTACCTGGTGGGGCAACTCTACTGGAATTACCTTAACGCTCTGTATGCCTTGCAACTGTTTTCTTTATTGAAGTTTAAAGAAGTTATAACAGAAATTTATTCTACTTGGGTTTCTTTCTCACTGGTGGCATCAACTTTATTAACTTCAACTTCCTCTATCTTAAAAAATATTGTTTTAATCGAACTTGAGAATCTCTAGATTGAATAAAACTTGCCTTCTTAATGTATTATTTAAAATATGTTTTAGATGCAGTTATTAATAGTATTCCGTCAATTTTAAAAGATTTCACAGCGAATATCATGTTTTCTTCCAATTAATCATCGATTTGAATTTCTTTTACGATTACGAATCATATTTGTAAAATTGTAATTACGAGTGTTATGAGAATGCCAGTAAATAATACGCGATACAAGTAATAGAATGCAATCTATTAATATAAATATAAGCCTCCTATAAATAGTATTTGATAAAATACATATTTTATCAAATGCAATTTTATTAAGCTTTAAATGGCAAAAAATCGCAGGTGACATTTTGCCCTCACAGAGATATGTCCGTATGCCCCATCATCATTTTTGCGCTTTAAAGTTACAAAACTAAAAAATAAATGGCAGTAGCACTTTAGTGAACACGATTAACGATTGGAAAGACTTTTAAGTTACTAAACCACCAAGGCATAACATTTTTGAAATTACGATATAAAACCATTATTTACTAAAACATAAATTTTTGTTAATCGCGAGATTAAATTGAAATCTGTTTTTGCCTGATAAAGTTTTTAAGCTGAATTACAAATTCCTTTAACATTTCAATGGATTCGTTTGACGAAAAATAAGCACACATATAATTATATACAATATATAACATACTTCTAATATGTAGTTGTCAGTTTTAATATCTTAAATATTGCTAATTTTCTTAAATGATGTCCATTTGCCTCACATTTACATTATATTGAAATAATTAAACTAAGTTATTCATTCCATATTCATTTCCAATTGTAAATCAATTACAATTGTATCATTTTAATAAATATAAAATTTAGAAATTTTGTTAAACAGGTCTTATAATTTACTATGAATAATTATTTATGCTATATTAATAAAAATATATTGTATATATGCATTGTATAACTCATATTTAATATTCGATGCGTTTCATCTGAAAGAAAGGCTGTATAGTACAGTATATATTCATGAATACATAACGATCGAAAAAGATGCTACTATTTCGTAGACTGCATACAGTTACAAACAAGCATGTGTGCATGTGTGTGTGTGCATATATAATTTGTAAATAAAAAAACATATATGCATATATTTATAAGCTATATATACACAGTGCCAGGCACGCAGCCAGAAAGAATACAAGGGAGCAATTGGGCTGCTGCATGTATTTGATATTAACTGTGATTAGTTCAGTGATTTATATAATTGTTACTTATATAATAGATTTGATCGGTATAAACCAGTCATATTCAATAAAATATATAACGCATAATTTTGCCTATTTTTGTATTAGTTTTATTCAAACAACAATCAATATTTTTTAATTTTTTATTTGAACCTTTCATTCTAGCTTTCTAGCTTCGCTACTGCACAATGCATATAATATAATATGTATAAAAAATTTTGATAGAAATGAATTAAAATAGGGAAATATAATTCCAAAAGATTATTTGTCATTATATATTATGGGATTTTTTTAAGTATGGGATATTTATTAGTATTGGCATTTTTAAAGCAATAAGAAG
This sequence comes from Olivierus martensii, assembly GCA_000484575.1. Classification (NCBI taxonomy): domain Eukaryota; kingdom Metazoa; phylum Arthropoda; class Arachnida; order Scorpiones; family Buthidae; genus Olivierus; species Olivierus martensii. Next base: position 60,031 of record AYEL01067532.1, read on the forward strand.
AAAATTCAATCATACAATTATAATATTTAATTATATAATATAATTATAATATAATTACTAAAACATCGGCAGCATCATAGCGCTGACGTCAAATATGGCGGGAAATTCAATTTCAAATTTGTCCGGATTTAGCTGACGCACCCTGTATATATTTAAAGACTGACTATATGTGCAGTAAAAAAATATACAGAATTCCTATTAAGTCAGCAGGGACTTTTCAAAAGTGACCATATATGCAGGGTGGCCTTATAAGCAGATGACCATATAATGAGATCTGACTGTATCAGAGAATGACATATTAACCTGTTTGTTAATGACATTCACATGCAATCTGCTTTCTGCTATTATTAATGTTCTTGCAAATATGAGTGTTTTCATTTAAAACCTGTTCTCATAACATCTGGTCCCTTCCAATTTTGACTGGCTACATACAGTGACAGCTCATACATAGACATTGTGGAACTGCAGCACGTCCAATTTTTTCTCAATTTATAAATATATTTATTAATTTATTATATTTGCTTTTGTAATATTTAATTTTATCAACAACAACCCTAAACAATTCTCTTATTTTGTATTAAAAAAAATAAAAATCTATCTTGTGGCACTTAAGAGAGTGAAAGATGCTAGCAGCACTGTTTACACCATACTGCCATATTGCTACTTGCGCATTCTCGTGCAAGTATAAGCACATCATAGTGACATATATGGATGCAAGCTATTAGCATAAAGCAGCACTATCTGTGGTGAAGTTCCACTGTTATTTATATGCATGTTGTGCTAGTAGTAACATGTTCATAGTGCTTATCGGGGTTACTCCGTCTCTTTAAATGTTTGAGCATTACATTTATATTGAATTATAGTAAACTGTATAATTTTATCAATAATAAATAATATTTGGCAAGATTAAAGTTTATCTGTTGCGAGTTTTCACATCGCTATGATTATATACACCATCTAGGGGCCTTATTTTTGAGTTAATCATGTTACAATGCACTCGTGTTGACAGTATCATGTGACACCAACTCCCATGTTTAAATAGAATTGATATTCTGGAATTTCAATTCATGTGCTCTGCATTCTCGAAATTCGAGTTGTCAACTCCCGTGAGTAGAGCATGTGAGATCATTACGCACAAGGAAAATTGGCGAACCATTATGTTATGCTACATTTAATTGAAGCATTAGAAACAGAAGAAAGATGTTGTTTAAGGCAGCAGCGAGTATTTCAACCAAGTTTAGATGCTTTTGATCTTCACGAGGATCATTTTCGGAGATTATTTTGGCTATCAAAGGACTTAGCAAAGATTCTAATAGACAAACTTTGACTGATATTATGGGAACAAAGTCAAAGATCGGCAATAAGCCTACAAAACAGAGTAAGTATTACCTTACATTGTTACTTCTATACTATAGAAAAATAAGTAATTGTGTCAGTATTTCCTTTGAAGTCATTTCATGATTGTAATAGTGATACAATTTTAATAAATCATTATAATAATTACATTCTATATTTTAATAATAAATAAAAGTGATTAATATGATCTATAACTGGAATACTAATATTCCATATCTGTTCACTGAAATTACAGATTTTTCATTCACTACTGTTCTAAGTGCTGTACAAGTGCCAGGGAATAAATTAAACTACTTTTTTACTAAGAAAATATTTTTACAGTTCACAATAAATTACTAAAACAAAAGTTTATATTACAACTTAAAATTCTATTGCTAAAACTATTTACATCAAAAATTCACTGCTGTTTGTAATATGCATTTCAGCTCTTATCTTTGGCCCTTTTCAGTTAACATGTAACTGAAAAATCACAACAAATAATCTTAATAAGGAATAAGATCACTTTGGATTGCAATCCAGTCTCATATAGCCTTTTCATACTAGCCAAAAAGTTTTCAAAATGGGAGTATTCATGACCATTCATGCAAAAGAGCAGTCTCAAGCATCAATAAGGCTTCTAGGAAGATAAATGAAAGCAGAAATCTGTCTTCCAAAAGCATCCCCTGCATGCTTGATTGGATTTAAGTCAGAGGATTTGGCTAAGTCATTCGATCAATTCCCTGTTCATTAAGATATTGGTAATCAGATTGCAGGCTGAATCTGGATTCATTTGTGAATAGAATTTTGCTCCAAATATTAGTGTCCCAAATGACATGTTGATGACACAAATTCAAACATATTCTTTTCTGAATTGGGGATAAGGAGATATAAGTTGCTGGTCTCCTGGCATAAATGCCTATTCCATTAAGCCTTCTAGTTGTAGTTTGCCTTCAAATTCTGCTTCCAGTGTCTTTAGAAAATTCAAAACCAAGCTAAGAATGAGGCATACTCCTATAATGTTAATGGTTATTTGCAGGTAATAGACATCTTAAATTTTTTTAGGAAGGGAGGACATCCTTCAACAGGCTTTGTAGCAATATCTCTTGTATCCTAAAACTTTTTGTATAGTCTTGATACCACCATTTCTGATACTTTCATTTTCCTGATTGTACTAGCCTGACTTAATCTCATTTCCATCCACTAGCATGCTATTACAAAGAATCAGCTAAACAACTTCTATTAAACATTTACTAAGAATTGACCATTCCAGAATTGCAGATAAAAGTTCCAAAAATGAAAAACAACTAAATCTGTGCAGCACAACTTTCAGAGTAACTTGAGATTTACATATTGCTAACAGCATACAATGTTTTAAATATTATTTGCACATTCATCATGCTTTAATAACTTTTTATAACATTTTTAATTTCATATTTAAATATTAAAAAAAAATTAAGAAATTTGATTTGTAACTTAAACTTTTATTCTCCAGTTTATATGGTTTACAAGAAATCACAACAAGCACTTGAAGCAGGATATTTATCCTGCTTCAAGTGCTTGTTGTGATTTCTTGTATTTTTGAAGCAACAGAACTGTCGTTTATAGTTAATATATGTTAAACGTTCAATCAGACTGCACCAAACACAAATTACAAGTAAAACTACACAAGAGCCCTTTAGCAGTCAAAAGATTTTTATCAGTAACATTTTCTAACGCTATTGGCGTCTTCCTTAGTTGTTACAATCTAACTAACCCTGCTATACTCGAGTAGGAGACTTAACATATAAAACAAACAAACACGGTAAAGATTTAAAAGGCCGGTGTACATCTGGATGTGTTGCCCTCCAGTGTACAATTTTGTATACAGTATTAGTTGAAATGAGAATTGAATTCAAAATTATTAATTGTAGTAAATTTTATTCACAAGTTTTTCTTTATAAAATTTCTTGGCTTATACATAAGTATATATGGTATTAAAACTTTTTAAATTGAAAATTCATAAAATGAGGGATACCTGCATATTACAAAACAATTTTTTCTTATAATTCTTCAATTTGGATAGCTAATTAATAATTTAATTCATGCAATTCATTAATATAATAATTACCTGGAAGATGCACCTAATGCTCTAATTGTTGAATGTCCATTCAATGTTTCAGAAATGTGTGCATAAATAGGAGAAAGTGAAATACTTGCTAATCGTTTTAACTCTCTTGATGTGCATCTGTAGTAGTTCTATTGAGGAAAAATTAAGCAATAAATAAATTTTATTTGAAATAAAAACTATAGGTTGTTCTTAACAATATATATGTTCCTCAAATTACAAATATTGTAGTTACAAACATTTGTACTTATGAACATGAAACTTAATTTTCAAATTTCAGAAAATTTAAAAAAATCTTCAAGAATTTTAAACATGTTAGTATTTATAGTATTTATTTAAACATAATTTTTATTTATTTAAAAAAATTAATGCAATAGAATTTTCCTAAATGATAAATATGCAATTGTAAATAATATATAGTATAAAATTTCTATAGTTTATTAAATGTCAATATAAGGTACATATAATGCATTCTTTCATGTTTTCATATTTATATAATGCAAAATGTTAACATTAAATTCTTTTTAATCATTTGCATGTTTAATACAAATGCTTTTTAATGTTTTGGTACAGATGTTATGAGTTTTTATGAAAAAAATATATATATTGCAGTATTGGGAATCCTATATCATGTAAACATAACAATCTCTGATAAAGGTCCAATATTTACTGCTTTAGTCGGTATCCTATTGATAATTTACTACTTAATTCAGTACTAGTAAGCAGACCAAAGTAATATTATAACTTCTTTATCATTACAAGAAACGTTTTCGGCTTTTTGTTAGATAAAAATAAAATAAAAATTAAAATTAAATAAAAGTAAAAAAAGAAAAAACGACATACTACAGGCAAAATTATATATAAACTGCTCTACATTCCTTTATGGGAGCATCAAGAAACCGATCATAGCATATCTTTTTTTATTATTATTCTGCTTTTCCTGCTTTATATAACCACCTCCACGCAGTAGGGACTGGTTCCAGTTCCATGAAATTAATCACATATCCTCCCCTTTTCTTTAAAAAAAAAAAAAAAAAAGGGATATGCTACGATCGGTTTCTTAATGCTCCCGTAAAGGAATGTAGAGCAGTTTATGTATAATTTTGCCTGTAGTATGCCGTTTTTTTTTACTTTTATTTATTTTTTATTTTTATCTTTTAACGGTTTCTTAATACTTTATATCATAGAAATGATATTTTAAAAAATTGTTTGTAAAATTTTGTAAGAGTGTTTGTTATATACGTAATGTATTCTGGAAGTGGAGTCACGTAACAAATGTATTACTTGGCTGTCAGCAGGTGCTAAGGAAAGCATATCCAGATGTACATCGGCCTTTTAAATCTTTACCGTGTTTGTTTATTTTATATGTTAGGTCTCCTGCTCGAGTATAGCAGGGTTAGTTAGATTGTAACAGCTGAGGAAGATGCCAAGAGCGTCAAAAGCATTTCTGAATAAAAATCTTTTGTCTGTTAAAGGGCTCTTGTGTAGTTTTACTTGTAATATGTGTTTGGTGCAGTCTGATTGAATGTTTAATACTGTATATAGTTCTGTACACTGCTTTTATTATAATTATTTACAGTATTATTATTATTATTATTATTATTATTATTATTATAATCTTCATTTAATTTTTTAAAACACTAACTATGTAATAAATAAAATCTTATTTTCAATAGGTAGTTGTTTGATGTGGCAGCTGACACATTGTCTTTCTGAACTCTGTTGAAAAATTGCGTCATTCTTGTCTGATTCGCTTTTTGCCTCAGTTCTTCTAAAATCTCGGCAGTAAGGAACAAATGTGCAGAAAGTTAGGTGCCTAAATTTGAGGCTGTGTTCAAGCATAGGGTCACAGTCTTCTGTGGTACCTGTAGACTGTAAAGTGAGCAGGATAGGTAATGAGATTTTTTTCAGCAGGATGACACACAGATTACATTTGGTAACAAACAACTTTCTTTATTAGAGAGAGAGAGTTTACACATTGGTAATAATATTTTCACCACTCAGCAGGAGTCTGCAAATAAGTGTGAAAGCTCCAAGAAAATCGATTTTCTGGTTACAAATAATTTTTCACAAATAGTCGAATACATGAATACGGAATCTGCAAATAATGAGAATTGACTGTATTTTATTAGAATAAAATACATTTATAAATCGAAACTGCTATTAAGTGCTGTAGTTTATTGAATTTTGAAGTAATTTGATTGTAAACACAGTTAGCTAAATAACTAAGTTTTAGGCTAAGCACAAAGGTTTGAATTTTCACTTTTTAATTTAGCCTTACACTTTTTCTTTCATTTCTGATTATTCTGCATATAGTACTTTTACTCAAAGAAATTTTTCATTTTTCTAACTCTTCTTTGATAGCAGTCAAAGAGTAATTTTGTTTGGAAAATAATTTAATCATAATTTCCAATTCTGCAGCAGATGACACTGCCATTTTAGAGTATTTTTGAACTTGTACATGTAAAACGCAAATCAACAATGTAATCAAATACAGGGTAAAAAATCAATTTGATTGGATGTAAGCTTTTTAAGTTATCAAGCTTCAAATTTGTCTCAAATTTGCTTGAACATCCTCCAGAGATCAATTATATTGTATATAAATGTCTGAGATGCTATTATTTAACATTTTGTTTACATTGTAATAATAAAATTACATTAAATAAATAATAAGTGCTATTTATTATAGATAATCTTGTATTAATAGTGATATAAAGATTATAAATTTGAATATACAGGTAATCCTTGATTTATGACAGTACAGTAAAACCTCGATTTTATGGACACCATCCCAAAAAATAAAATAAATTATATTGCTATCAAACTTCAGAAATGTATAGAATACATAATAATAGTATAAAATAAAAACTTTTATTAAGAAATGCTTTTTTATGGTTATATGTAAACAAGATTCATTCGTTTTAAATCGGCTAGATGGAGCTCAAACACTAACTCAGATCTAAGGTTCATCTCAAAAAACTTGGAAAAACTATCAACCATCCTATAAGGTTTTAGGACCATTCCCTAGAACCCAACACAAACCAATTATCAACACTAACTCAGATCTAAGGTTCATCTCAAAAAACTTGGAAAAACTCTATCAACCATCCTATAAGGTTTTAGGACCATTCCCTAGAACCCAACACAAACCAATTATTACTAAATTAGGAATCTGCATCCCAATAATTTCCAGTGCTCCTGTCCCTCGCTGGAACCTCAGGAAGGCCGATTGGTCAAACTATACAAACTACATTGAAGCAAATATCAATAGAATCCGCCCTACTAGTAATAATTATTTCTGCTTCCAAAACCTAATTATTAAATCTGCAAAGAAGGCCATCCCAAGGGGACACAGAAATAACTATATACCTGGATGGAATACTGAAAGTGAAGCTCTATTTGAGAAATTTAAAACAACTGGAGATCAAGATGTTGCCAACGAACTTATTCAATCCCTTAATAAGGAAAGAAAAGAAAGATAGGATGAAGCCATGAAAAATCTTAACTTCACTAGGTCCAGTAGAAAAGCCTGGTCTTTGATACGCAAACTAAAAGATGGCTATAAAAGTTCTGGTAGTCATCCTAAAATTTATAGCGAATGACTTTGCGGATCACCTCCTAAGAACATCACAGACAAAAACTGCACCTTCCCAAAAAAAGAAAATAAATAAAGCCTATAAACAGTTTCTTTCCCATCAGAACCAACACCTCACACCATGCCAATAACTGAGTAGGAAATCACTAAAGCCCTGACAGAAACCAAGAAAGGGAAATCTCCATATGTGGACAATATCCCTCCAGATTTTTTAATACATCTGTACCACAAAGCTAGAGTTTGGCTAGCTAAATTGTTCACTAGTGTTATAGAGACTAGAGAAATCCCTAAAATTTGTCGTGAAGCTTCGATCCTGGCCATTCCCAAGCCAAACAATTCTCTTGACAATGCTCAGAACTTCCGTCATATCTCCCTGCTCTGCTCAACATATAAACTCTTTGAGAAAGTCTTGCTTTTAAGATTGATTGCACTCGTTGATCCACACATCCCACCCAAACAAACCAGTTTCAGAAGGGGAAGAGATTGTTGTGAACAAGTACTTGCTTTACCAACTATATTGAGACAGGCTTTGGAAAGAAACTTAAGACTGGAGCAGCCTTCATCGACCTTACTGCAGCATATGACTCAATATGGAAAAATGGTCTCCTTTATAAACTTGCCAAAATAGTTAAAAATAAAAACTTTGTCCTACTGATTGATCAGCTGCTATCAAACAGAAAAATAACAGTCTCCCTAGGAAATGAGAAAAGTACTTATGAGACGTTAAATAATGGCTTGCCACAGGGATCTGTACTATGAGGCTGCCGTAACATGGCACTGTCGTCGCTGTTGTTCGACGGTCAGCAGTCAGTTCCTGACACCAGAGACCTTTTTCCGTGGAGTCTCAACACAAACATCCGAGTGATGGACGACAGATATGTTCTAAAATCGTCAAGGATGGCTGTCTATTAACGAGAATGTTTATTTAGCGTATTTAATCGATTAGCATGTTTATATGTCCAGGCGGTGGACGAAATATCAATATATTCTAATATTGTCAGAATGTGATGGTGAGCGTGTTTATTAGTTAATTAATCAATTAATTAAGGGTCGCATGAGTAAGTGCACACAGGGTCCAGGAAAAGAAAGAAGAGTACGCAATATATATAATATATATATAAATATTTATTTACAAACTAAATATTAAACAATAAATGGTTACAATATTTAAATGAAGGAGTGAAATCAAAGAAACGATTGTGTTGTATACAAACTCCTAACAATTTTGAAATTTTGCGAACGTGCTAATGGTTCGTGAATGTTTTGTTAAAATAGGCAAACGAGCAAAACGATTCGTAAGTTATGCAGTCAGCAGTCGGGTTGACTTAAGTATCGCTCCTTTAGTGCTACATATCTGGATAAGGACACATGGATGAGTCGGACTTGGAACTCCTTCGGAGATCTTTTCTTTCTCCGACTAAATTTCAGCTAGATAATCCAGACAACTCATCATCGACTCCGCCTCTCCCCTCGCCTTTCATCTGTTGACAAGGGAGAGCTCCTGAGTCACATAGTGACATCACTTTGATGTCGAAATCTTAGCTGTTAGCAAGGAGAGTTCCTTGTTGGTTGTCCGACATATTATTGTTTTATTTCCTCGTCCAGGTGGTTGTCAAACCGACTGTTTAGATTAGAATGAATCAAAAAGGAAGCTAAATGTCGTTTCTTTTGCTTTCAACTGATAAAAAACATGCAAAGTTACAAAATTAAACAAAATTAAATAAAGTAATAATTTTACGAATAAATGTTATAAATTGAATTATACAAATATTGAAATAATAATAAAATTGATTAACATAATTTTCTTGTGTCAATTACAAAGAAATTAATTAGTTTCTCATGGGAACAATATTATGGGCCTGCGGACCTCACATCACTATCTCCCATTTTATTCAACATCTTCACAATGGACCTACCACTCTTATCAAGTAGAAGATTCTGCTATGCCGACAATACTGCCATTGCCACCCAAAATCACAAGTTTAGTGAAATAGAATCAGCTCTAAATAAAGACTTAACCATTATAGAAACCTATTTTGACAAATGGGGCATGAAACCGAACCCCCAAAAATCAACTATCTCTGCCTTCCACCTCAATAATCAAGAAGCAAACAGGGAACTTAATGTTAACTTCTGTAAATCCAAACTAAACCATGATTTTTTCCCTACTTACCTAGGGGTAACCCATGACCGTACCTTGACCTATAAGAACCATCTAACCAAAGTTAAGTCCAAACTATCCTCATGTGGCAATCTGCTCAATAAATTGGCAGGAACCATATGGGGATGCAGTGTAGAGACACTGAGGACAGCTTCTCTTGCCCTACTCTATTCAACAGCTGAATACTGCTCACCTGTGTGGTAGAATAGCGCTCACACAAGCCTCATTGATACCCAACTGAATTCCTTGATAAGAACAATCAGTGGTACCCTCAAGACTACTCAGCTTCCATGGCTCCCTGTCATTGCTAATATTCCTCCTCCTGATTTAAGAAGGAAAGAAGCAATCCTAAAAATATTCAAAAGGATTATGTCCAACCCTAACTTACCAATTCATATTGATATGACACAACACACAACTGACTGGTTAAAATCAAGACAACCTTTCTGGAAAGTTGCACCCTTCTTAAACAATTGCAACTTCAACATTTCTGAAAGTTGGCGAGATCTTTGGAACAATGCAATTACCACCAACAAAACTCTTGTTCAAGACCCAACAAAGAAGCTACCAGGATTTAGCCTTCCTAGAAATTACTGGACTCGGATAAATCGCTTTCGAACAGGACAATGTCGTTGTGCCTATCTTATGCACAAATGGAATCTCTCTCAAAACCCTTTGTGCACTTGCGGCCAACCCAAACTATGTTACACCTCACTTCTGATTGTCCTATCTACTCTCCTACCGATGGTCTGGAAACAATCCACGAGACTTCTGACTTCACCATCAACTGGCTGGACTCTCTTCACATAAATATTTAACAATGTATATAATGTAAATTGTTTTAGCTCATCCTGTACTGTCATTTCCTTTGTGCCATATGATAAATAAATAAATAAATTTATTTAAGATTAATTATTAACATAGGTAGTGTTTTCATTTACCATTTATTTCTTTTTGGATATATTTAACTTAGTCCTAATTTTAAACACTATTTTTTGCAACTATAATGACCTCCCATTAATTAAATTAACTTTCTTATTTAAATTCTAAAAACATTCCTTTATTTAAAATTTAAAACTTTCTTAAATTAAACTTTCTAAAAAAACTACAACTTTACGGCTATATTTGAATATGCATTTCAGCTGTGTCTTTCCTTCTCAGCCCTCTTCAGTTCTAATAGCCGTGCAAAAGATATGCAGAATTAAAAATTATAACATTCATTACAACAACAAATCTTCCACATCGACAATGTTTAACATTCTTTCTCATTTTCTAATTTAAAACCATTTTAATGACATTTTTTATAAAGTTCCTACTTGATTTTATTTCTTTCAGGAGACATCTCAAATATTCTTTTTTATCATTTACATTTTATTACTATATCAAGATATTATTTCAATTTATTTCAATAAAAATTTTTCTTGATTTTCATTTTTTCTAGAGATATCTAAATATTTTTCCAACTTTAACCAAAAAAAAATATCTGTTCTTCTAGAGCTTTCTACCAAGAATCCTCATTCTGATCACTTTTTTATTTTAAACCCTTTTTTATTATATTTTATAGAAAATGTCATTAAAATGATCTATGAATAAACACAACTTGCTTTTCTTTCAAACTTCAGAACATTGAAAAATCAGCACTACAAGCAAGTAACTTATACAGGTTTATTTCTGTAAAACGTTTTTTAAATTATGTTTATGTTCCATATATCGTATATGTAGACGATAACAGATTGAGTTGTACTGAGGAGGGACTAAGATAGGTCTGAAAACGTTTTACAGTTACTTGCTTGTATAAGTTACTTGCTTGTAGTGGTGATTTTTCAATGTTTTTATGTCATTGAAACGGTTTTAAATTAGAAAATGAGAAAGAATGTTAAACATTGTCGATGTGGAAGATTTGTTGTTGTAATGAATGTTATAATTTTTAATTCTGCATATTTTTTGCAGCCGAGGTTTAGAACATGTTTAAACAATCTGCCTAAATTCTGTTTCTGTTCTCCACAATGAATTGTTTTCATAAAAAGACAGCCTACTACAACATTTGATCAATTTGTTTGCAGGTGATGATTGTGATGTATGTTAATACATTGTGTGATATGCGTAAAAACTCACTGTATACGATAAGGTTTGGTTAAATAAAGTTTGCATTAATTATATTGTTTATATTTTGAGAAAAACCTGAAATATAACAGAAGCCTAACAAAAAAGATATAGTAGTGATCCCTGTTTAATGTTCAGGGTAAGAGATAAACTATTCATGAAATTTCGGTTGCCTTCCATTTAGGAAATTTTATTTACTTATTTTTTTACAACGACGTTTTACGTATAGGTGTGTCTCGAAACCTCTGAAAGATTGCGCCTGGGCCACAAACTCCATTTTTGTTTATTAATATCTACTGTTATTGCCATTATTACAGATGATCAATGAAAATTAAATAAAGATTATTTCGGTAATTCTCGGGAAATGCAATTTCCCATTCTCGATTCCTGAAGGTTCGAAAATGTCAGGAATTTGGAAACACTAATTGTGACAGTATTTCAAGATGATGGTGATTACACCAGAAAACCTTTGTTTTATAGTCAAACTTTTAAGTCTGTGAAATAAGAAACTTTTAATTGGTACAGTTGTGAAATATATTACAAAATACAGTATATAAAATTATTTCAGAACTTTTGGAGGCAAAATAACAATAGTATCTGAGTTATGAACAAAACTTACTTATGAATTATGTTCATAACTTGAGGAATGCCTGTATCTCCAATGCTATACTTACCAATATAAATAAAATTGAGATTATAACTTAAAAAGATTTAAAACTCACTGTTTTTCATTAAAATAATATAATTTGATATAATTTCTATTTTCTGACTTTCTATTTCTCACTAAAATAATAATGTGCATTTTGATTATATAATTTTTTAAAATAAATAATTTTATTAATTAGTAAAATTATTGATAATTATTTATAATTTTTCTTTGAAATAAACATCATTAATATTTCTTATTTAAGAAACAGCTCTTCTAACAATAAAAACTTTAATTGTAAATAATTGTTTACAAAGTTAAAATGTTTTATAATAAAGTTTTTGCTACTAGAAAAATTGTTTTTTGTTTTAAATTAGAACATGTAATATTTAAGATCAGTCTTTAATTGTCTTTATAATTCAACTATAAATATCATTAATTATTACAATGGAATAGTTATATGTACTATAAATTTTATAGAAAATGTAACAATGGTTAAAGTACATGGAAATTAATTGGAATAACTATTCCATTGTAATAATTAATGTACTATAAATTTTATAGAAAATGTAACAATGGTTAAAGTACATGGAAATTAATTGGAAATTTGCATTATTTCTAGTATTTGATGATGATAAAAAAATTTTAAAAAAATGATATATAGGAATATAAAGTTTTATTTAAAAACAATATTCAGCAAACTTGTTTTTGTATAAGTTAAAAATACTTCATTCTCTATTTTTATTTAAAATGTAATAAATATTTAATTCCACCTTTTTCATTACAGTCTGTATCTTTCCAGTCTTCTACAGCTAGCACAGTTAGTCATGACTCTTCTCCTCAAACCAATCCAGCTACTCTGGCAAATAGATCTGGACATGGAGAAACGGCAGGTCCGTCTTGCTCCAATGCCAAACCTTCCAGTCAGCAGGGATTTTTAGGAGGACTTTTCAGCAAGAAAGGAAAAATACCCCATAAGCCACCTATAAGAAGATCTGCAGACACAACTGATATATAAAAAAAAATTATGAGAATAATTAAAATTCTGATAAACTTTGCATTTTTTGCTTTATTATGAATTAATGCTATCTGGTCATAACTTTTAATTTAATATTGCCGTAGACCAGAAAAAAATATATATTTAATTTGAAGAGTGCCAAATAGTTGGCTGAAATTTTGGAATGATATATAACAAGTTTAACAGAAGAGAAAGATAAGATTATATTTTGATTTATAAATTTTCAGTATCATTTATATACTGAGTGAATAATTGTAAATATGTAATGAGCAATAGCTCTTGTAAATTATCTAACTAAACTGTACATAACCTGCAGGCATTAGCTGTCTCTGGTGTATACAATATAATTATATGCATGTTAATTATTATTAATTATAATATTTAGTTACAAGATTTAATATATGTTCTTAAGATTTTTTGCATGGCTTTTCACTATTGCTAGTTGATAACCAATTATAAATGTGCACCTTATGTTACCAAAATCTCTACTTGTGTCTCCATTTCAGTATCTGAAAATGCAATCAAATTATTTGGAAACAGTAAAATTTTTTTCAGTTTAATATTTTTGCAAAATAAATTATGTTGAATATAAGTTATTTTCATAATGAATAAAATTTATTTAAAAAATTTTAAATTCTAATAATTCCATCCAAACTTTACTAGTTTTTGGAATCTGAAAAGTGTTTGTGACCAAGTTGTAAAGGATCAATTGTATGTATGTAAAGTGTTCAAAGTCATTTACTTTCTTTTCTGGTGTTTGATGGATCGTGCGTTTTAGCACGTTGGATAGATGATTGGATAGATATATTATCTTTTTAGATCTTTTCTGCAGTTGATTTTTTTTTCTTGTTATGTTGTTGATTTTATAAAATAAAACAAGTGTACAATTTTCTTTCATTCCAGACTTTGTAAGATTTTCCTGTACTTATTTAATATACATTCAAGCTTATTTATGAAATAAAAAAAAATTCTCAAGTATCATTTGTATTAATTAAATTTATTCATAGATTACATTTATTATGAATGATTTTTTAAGCCAAAAAATCAATGATAATAATTAGAATCAGATATTAAACAATTTATAAATTTTCAATATAAAGTTAAATAATTTTAATCCAAAATATTGTTTTTTTAGTTTAATTCATTTTATGCAGTGTATCTGATTAAAATTGAAAAATATTGCTGGTAATTTTCAATCAGTGAGATATAAATATTGTATATTTTAAAATTTATTTCAAGTTAAAATTTTTAATCATTAAAAAATTTGGAATAAATATACAATCATTTGTGTTAAAATATGTATATATTTATTTTAACTTAAAAAAAATAACTTATGAGGTCAGTGATATTTTCAGTCTTTTAAAATGCAACATTAAACGATTAAATTTAACATTAATCAGTTTACATTACGGATATAAAGAATTAATTTTAAAACAGTAGTATTTAGATTAGCTTGATATTCTTTATTTTTGTAATTATTCTCCAATATTTACAAAATATTTGGGTGGAATAATTACAAAAACTATTCTAATTAGGATCTAGATTTTCATGGTTGAAATATTACTGTAGACCTTGTAAGATTCTATAACAAATTTTATGAATATTGTTTAGAATTTTACATCCTATTTTAGTGCTTATATATTCTCTTCAGTATTTAATAGCAGAATCGGTTCTTCAAACTTCGACTGAATAAAAAACCTTTTATCAACTTGTTTCAGATGACTTGAATTGATTTTTTTAACGATTTATTTTTGTAATTAAACAATCTCTCTATGTAATTAATTTTGAAAACCATCCTTACAGGAAATGAAATTTTTTTTTCAATTTAATTATGGAAAATTTTAGAGAAATGATGATACAAAACTATGTGGAAGAATTTTAAAAGCATTTCCAGATATAAATTTATAACGTCAAAGTTGCTTATGAGTTTAATAGAAATTTTTATTAATTAATAAAAAGTCTCATTTTTATTTCGACGTTAATTTAAAAAATAATTGTCTTAAACTATATTTCAATAACATTCAAAATTGGGCATTTCGTTTCAAAAATCATTATTAAAACGTAAGTATGGTGGATTTGATAATGTCATTTTTGATTAGAGAAATACTAACAAATAGATACTACTATGTTTTTATATGTTTATATAATACACGATTCTAGAATTATTAGTTTAATTAGATGTTTTTACATCAAGGAAGAAATGTTTTTAAGTTGGCTAGACCATTGGAAAGGTTTCATTTTTGTATGGAAAACTTTAATTTTTTTTTAAGAGATAATGCTGAAATCCAAATAAACGTTCATTGCCAATAAAAGCAATAGAGGTATAAGTGTGTCGAAAGATGAAGCTGAGGATACTTGTTTTAATAGAAGTACTGTATGTAGGGTTCGATATTGAAAGCATAATCACTATTTATAACTTATATGTTTGGGCCTTTCACAATATTATTGTGAAAGGCCCAAACATATAAGTTAACATAAGTTAATTTATATTAAGTTGAATAAATTTTGCATTATTAGTATTGCTAATATCTGATTACAATTGTGTAATAAGATAATGAATATAACATTTGGCCCTCATTTTCTTCATTTAATAAACAAAAGCTCCAGACTTAATAATTAATTATAAACATTTTATGAATAAATGAAATTAAAATCCTATTAAATCTATAGAATTTGGAAAGATGTTAATTTTTACAGAAATTTATTCATTGTACTGCATTTTTTTAAGAAATTTTCCCAACTCCTGTAAATGCTATTGTTAGGTTATTTCAAGAAATTTTCAAAAATCGTATCACAATATTTTTTCTTGATAATCCCTAATATTACAATCTTTAAGCAGATGCTTCCTTTTGCCTTTTTCTTAGACACACCGTTAAATTATTCCAAAGCGAAGCGGGTAAGATATTTGATATGAATTCTTAGATTAAATTCAATCAGGGCCGGCGCAGGGATGATAGAAGAGCGATACATTTCAATTTATAATTTAATAATAAAAACTACAGTATAAAATGAGCTAAAAGTACAAAATTTAAAAAGTCGTTTATTTGAAACAATAGAAATGTTCGGCATTAGTATTTAGATATTGTACTTAAAATTATAAATCTTATTTTCCTTTTAAATTTTTCTGTTTCTATAGCTTTTGAAATTCTAATTTAGTATTAAGTTACAGTGAAATTAATAAAATAATAAATCAAACTGAAAATAACTAAACCAGATTTAAATATTTGTTGATAATTCTTGTTTTTACTTGACCCGAAATAACTTATCTTAAAAATAAACGTGTACTGTTTTCATTAATAGATAAATTCCTGACATTTTTATCAATGAAATACTGTCATCATAAGTGTCTAAACTTTTATAAGTTTGTAATGCTTCTCAAATGTGGCTTTAAAGTTTTGATAGAATGGTAAAAAATATTAGGCCGTTGACACCAACTAAATTTTCGATTTCTTCGAAAATATTATTTTTTTAGTCTACTTCCATAGGAAAAGGAAGTTTATAAGATCACCATTATATTTATTTGTCTAATAGGTTTTCATGAAATTTGACAATGACGTCTTACCATTAAAGATCACCTCGACGTCACATCGATTAATTCTACAGAATGGCGACCGGATGGCCGAATGGTAACGCGTTGGCGTGCCACCCAGGACCTAGGTTCGCATCCCTTTATCCGGCATCTCCTGAAAAGATATTTTCGGGGTTCAGGGCCTGACCCGACAATCCCCGTCCTTCACCATCCGGCCCCTCTCGACGGGTGTGGATACAAGCCATGATTAAAACTGATCCAGTCTCTCAGTAATCTCTCTGATTGGAAAGGGACATAAAAAAAATCCTACAGAACTATTCAATTTTTATCAAAATTTTATATTACATTTATAATAGATGGCGCTAAATGTTAGCACCACAGGATTAACAATTAACGCCATCTATTATCAAAGATATAAAATGCTTTTTATTTTCGAATGATTAAAGTTATGTTCAGAAAATAGCTGCTTTAATTCTTTCGGGAATTGCTTGTTCTTGATATCGTCATTGATCTTATTCACCATACATTTGTATGTTTTTCATTCAAGATATTAAAATGCTTTGAAGCGCTAAAACATCTTTATTTCGAACAGCAAGACAGTTAATTCTTATATCCAGTAAAGGAGATGCCTGATTATTATTAATTTATTCATAGTCAATAAGCTGGCTTATATAGTACGCTTTATCTTTGGGAGCCACCATCTTAAATTTTTCCTCCAATGGATGGCTTCACTTCCGAATCTAGTAGTTACTAACAACAAGGCAAATTCAAGCTTCCCTGGCGGGATCGACGGGTTTTACGGACAGAGATCATCGATTTGGATTTGAAATTTTACATAAATTATCCAAGAAGTAAGATCCGGATTCTCTGGATGAAAAGACACACGTCCTAATGGCCAATCCAGTCGATATCTTTAATTATCGGAAAATATTTTGAGTTTTGCGCCACTTTTCCTCTATGCCAGATATTAAATGACAGGGCTATTCAAATATTCATCATCAATATAAACAACTTTGGTGGAGTTGTCGTCAGATTTTATAGAATTCAATGATCCGGATTCGAGTTACTTCTGAAAAAAATCTGGAAATGTAGAAAATACCAATTATTCAAAGATATTTTGAAGAGAATGATATGTAAAATATATTAGACCAGGGATGAGAAATATGCGACCTGTCTATATGTGGCCTCCGATCTAATTTAAAAAATAAAACATTAAAATTATTGAATATTTGTTATATATTCCCATAAAAATTTGTCTTTATAGTATTGCTAATTTAATCAATACTTTTAACATTAAAACCTAATTAAAACAAAATTATTGTCCGGAATTTTTATTGTTTTGGTTTAGATTTTGCTGTAGCAATAAAATGGCTTCAAAAACTATAAGGACTTGATAAATAGATTATATATATATATATATTTATCATATACCCACTGTTTATAATGTGACCCTAAAATATTTTTTCATTGCTTAATTTTGCCCATGTTTGAAAAAGATTACTCATCCCTGTATTTGATATTTTAATTGCTAAATACATTAGAAAAATATTAAATATATACAGTATGTATATATTTTATTTTTTCATTTTTAAATCCCATTTCAATCAGGGAGATTACTGAAAGAGCCCAATTCCAGCCACGGGCTACACTCATACCCGGATTTTACACATTTGTTTAGAACACATTCTAATCAATTTCTTGTTCTATAATGCCATTAAATTTATTTTTAGTCTATTGTTTAAATAGTTTATTATATTCTCAAATCACATTTTTGAAATTTCCTCAAATTGACGTGTGCAGGAAAATATCAAATTAGTAATTAAGTCATATTTTTTTAGATATCGAAGATGAAAGTTTGAAGGACATACTGAGCCTCTTTTTAGCCTATCGAGATATAAACAAGCCTAGAAAGCTGCCATTACAACGCAGGTAAACAGGTTGTCCATATGTAACGCACATATGGACAACCTGCAGGCCGGATCCGGCCCTCATCCATTTCAGCGAAGTTGGTCGAATTCATGGTTTGTTGAATTTTGTTCTACTATAGTCTTTTCAACTAAAGAACAACTTTCAAGGCCGAATTCGATGATCGACGCGTGCGCTTTTTTCTCGACCCGCCTTATCTGTAACATATAATTCTTGTGTGTTACAGATTCTCTATTCAGAAATAAACCTGTATAAGTTACTTGCTTGTAAATTTAAGTACATATTTTTAATTTAATATTTCAGAGACACAATTTTTCTGTAATCTATAATTAATTCTAACACGAGTAATATTTTTCATTCAAAAAAATGTTTTTAGCATGTCTTCTTTAGTTCATGTATAAAATTCTAAAAATTTCTAAAGGCTAAGATATTAACTGAAAATTTTTAAATAAACCCTGTATTTTAAGTGATTCATTAATTTTTATTTTAATTATATTATTAGAGAAGATATATTTCTCTATTTAGTGCTTGCATTAAATATGAGAATATTTCTCTATTTGGACTTAGAAAATCTGTTCCCTTTATTTTAATACCTTCAAATACTTATTTTTCAATAAACTGTGAATAAAGATTAGATTCTGAAATAATAATTAGGTTATTTAATAGAAAACCTGTTAGAAAAGCAAAACTATATTTTCTTTTTATCTAGAGAAGGTTATTGACATACTGATTAACTTGGAAAATTGCCAATGCAATATTTGTGTTTGGAAAGTACAAATGCAGTGAAGATACTTGCAACACACACACTTTTTTTGAAAAATTAATTTAATTTACTTCATGAATCTGGAAACTATAAACTTAAAACAAATTTTTTGTTTGTAAAATTATCACTTTATATTTTTATTGTATCATCAATATTAAAATGAATTTTAAAAAAGTGTTTTCAAAATGATTTATATTTTTTAATTAAAATCTGTTTTTTAGAAAAGTAAGGTGGTTTTGCTCTAGCAAAGAATTTTCTGCATAATAATTGTGAATTTGTTTAAAAGTTTTCAGCAAAATTAAAAAAAATTACTATTTTAATTTTTTTGTATAAATTATATAACTTAATTGTGAATTTGTTTAAAATTTTTCAGCAAAATTAAAAAAAATTACTATTTTAATTTTTTTGTATAAATTATATAACTAGGATTAAATTTATTATAAGAGCATAGCAATCAACATTTAACTCTCTGTATCAGGTATTAGATTAATGCATTTTTAAATAATATAAATATTTTATCTAAAATACAAATATAGTTGAAAATAAAATTAAAAATTTAATTAGCCTTTTTTTTTTAATAATTCTGTCTTTAAAGTAGAAAAAGTACAATGATGTTACTTTATCCTTTATATCACATATGGGTAACCCCCGGCCCATGGGCCAGATCTGGCCCTCTACTTCTTTTGATCTGGTCTTTCAGCAAAGTTGGTCAGGTTCGTAGTGGTAAAAAACATGATGTGTTCTACTATAGTCTTTTCAACTAAAGAACAACTTTCAAGGCCGAATTTGATGATCGACGAGTCTTTTTAGTTAGGATTAACTATAGTCAATACGATGTAAAACAGATCGCAAAGAATTTATTACCATTTTCAATTTGATTTAAAAACGTAGTAATCAAATTAAAATATTTTATCTTTATAATTAATTTTAGCAATTTGTTTTAATTCATTTGATGATCGACGAGTCTTTTTAGTTAGGATTAACTATAGTCAATACGATGTAAAACAGATCGCATTAGAGAATTTATTACCATTTTCAATTTGATTTAAAAACATAGTAATCAAATTAAAATATTTTATCTTTATAATTAATTTTAGCAATTTGTTTTAATTCATTTAATATTAGTTTATTTTATTTAATAATTTGGTCCGGCCTTTCACTTGGAGACAATGATAATTTGGTCTCCAAACTAGGAAAGGTTGCCCATGCTGCTTTATACAATAAAACTTATCATAATTTCTAAATAGAAAATTTATTCATATAATAATAAATTAAATGAATAATTATATTATGTACAATTACAATTAAGTACTTGCAATTCATAATACAGATAGTTCCTGACTTTACAGGTTAATTTGTTTCTGGAGTAAGCTCATTTAATAAGAACTTTTAAACCAAGAATCAGTTTTTGCAATTTTTAAACAATTTGGCTACAATAAAATTATTAATCATAAAAGAAATCACTAAAACTGCTTAACCTTTAGCATTAAAGTCCGAAAAAAGGGCCCAGAATCTCGAAAAAACTTTTCAGGAGATGCTAGAGTCGGGAGCGCACGCCAATGCGTCACCACTCGGCCATCTGGCTGCCTAAATTTTTGATATAGAATATAGAAGGATGGACTTCTAATTTATTCTAATAATTAAAATATAAGTATAAATAAAAATATAGCTGTAAATGTAAACTGTGCTTATAATGTTTAATTTGGAGATCATGGCTATGTCCAATTATCTCGGTAAGGTCATTTTTGAGTATCAGTATGTCTGACACTAGATACTCGCTCAAATAAAAGGCAAGCTGATTAAGAGCACGCAATACATGAGGTATAAGAGGTTCAAAGCATGGAAGAATAAAAAGAAGAGAGATGGAATTAGCAATCAAATAATTTATCATATGAAAATAATTTCGTCGAAGGAATGAAACCTGAATTTTAGACATTCTATCAAAAAAAGGAGTAAGAATGTTTTTCCGACAAAAATCTGGAAGCATCTGTGCTTCTATCCTGGTTCCTGGAGGATCCGTCCGCCGGATTGACCGTATGGCTTTCATTCTGAGAACCTGAGTTAAATCTCGGATTCCACTCTTTGGAAAAGTTTATCATGAGATCAACGGCGTAGCTGAAAACTAAGAGGCCCTCCCGCAAAAATGTGGATGGGGGCCCCCTCTTTTTAATTTATGGATATAATTTATTTCGAACGCTTTCTAAACTCTTTAACGCAAGGCGCGACGTACATTTATAATAAATGTCGGCGTAAAAATGATTTGCTTAAGCGTAAACGATCAAAACCCTGTAACTCTGGGTGTCAATGTTTATTTATAAGGATGTCGACGTAAAAAAAGCCTAAGATGTCAACGTTTATTTATAAGGATGTCGACGTAAAAAAGCCTAACGCCTGTATGTCAACGTTTATTTATAAGGATGTCGACGTAAAAAAGCCTAACGCAAAATTAATTTATATAAGGTTAACACGTAAAACTTTATACAGGTGAAAATAATTTTATGTATGTACAAATTGTAAACCTTTTAAACAGATCTATATTGATTTAAATGAACGTAATTTTATTTGGACAAATTAAACAACAATTAAATACATAGAAGATATTTAAGTTTACATGCTGTTCGAAATCGTTCCGAACGTTTGGCATTTTTATTTGCAAATTCTTCTATGAGTAGTTTACTATATTAAGTTTTTTAGCTCTATCGCATTCTATGGATAACAAAGCTAAACCTGCTAATCGCACTTGCGTCATTGTGCTACGTAAATAATTTTTAATCAGTTTTAGTTTAGAAAAAGATCGTTTTGCCGAGGTTACAGTAACTAGTAATGTCAAGTATAATTTTATAGCTATAATTACGTCGGGGATGTTACTCAAAGAAGATGAATGATTTTTTATCAAATATTTAAAAAAGTCATTAATGGACATATTATCTGATATATTTTTTTGTATTAAATTTCGAAGCGTCAAAAGCTGATGTGTAAAATCAGTTGATAGTTCTTCAGAGTAGAAACTTATTAGTTCTTCTGATGCTGTAAACAGCTCGTCATCTTTCATTCGTTGGAGATTTATTGGAAAAAGACAACGAAAACTTTGGCTTATTGCTCTCACTCCCTCGAATCGAGTGCTTAGTTATCCAATAATAATATCTATGCGATAGTTGAAAACGTATACTTTAAAGATTGTTTTGGTTTTAGAGGCTTTTTCTTGAGGGTGAGTTGGGGCTCCACAAAGCTCGGGGCCTCCCCGCGTCGCGGGGTCTGCTGACCGTCAGCTACGCCACTGCAGGAGATCAGGGCCCGGCCCATCGATCTTCGTCCTCCACAATCCAGTTGACCTTTCCGCAGGGGTGACAGCCTGTAGAAGGCTTGTTTTATCCTGCCACTTAGTACTCTATTTGAATGGAATGTGGCGATATATGTTACAGAAAAAAATCCCTGGAAGATTCGGTTCAGTTTCCAGATTCCACATTTTTCAGGAGGAATCAGAGCACGGTTTATTGAATTCTATCCTCCACCTGACAGTTAATTCCATCAAGGATGTAGATACTGGAATACCGGCCGCTTAGTACCCGCGGAATGCAAAATAGCATAGAAAAAAGAAAACATACCTGAAAAGAAAAACAATATAATTGCTATACGGAAAGAACCGTCCGAATATTGTCTTTTGCGTTGATGATACTGATGACAAGAAAGTTGTGTATTCCATTTTTCAATCAGTTTTCACCATGGTATTAACTAATAATTCATGTTCTATTATATCTTTATACATATATATTAATCAGCACTTCGTACTGGTTTTCGTATATCCACACACGTATAGTAAAACTTTCATTTATCTCGAACAACAGACATTTGTTTTCCACCAAGTTTTCCTCTTCCTCTTTCTCGTGACCGTTTAGTTCGGTGTTTGACTCTTATTTTTTGTTTGGGTTAAGATTAAATTTAATCAAACAATTAATAAAGAGGAGAAGAGTTCTTTTAAAGTTTAAACAGTTTTATTTCTTTTTTAACGTTATATTTTATACCATATGAACTTAATAATATGATAGTATAATTTTTCTTTTATATTAATCATTACATTATATTGTATATGTAATATTGTATATATACAGTATAATTAATTTTTTATTAATTAATAATATAGGATCTTACAATATTTTATTTTTTTAGTCTACTAAAATTTTTCTATATTCGTTAATCAATCACAGAACACTTATTTATAAAAAATTTTTGCGGAAAACCAAAATTAATAACGTTTATATAAAGCTATACAATATTAAAACTAACAGCAAAAAATATACATGCAGTTCTTAACATATGTTTTCTTAAAATTTATAGGCTACATATATTTCATAATTTAGCGGAACACCGGTTAAGAATCATTACTATAAAATGAATTCATTTTCTTAAATTCATTTTTAGGAATTTTTAATCCAAATTCAGTTTATTAGAACTTTTATAAGAAGTGGCACAGCAGCAAGTCAAGAACAGTACACATTTACGGCCGTATTCACCAAAACAGGATCGAGATCGAGTCTAATCCTCGATCACAGAATCTGAGATCGAGTTGGAAGCTCAATATTCTTTTATATACAACTGATGATGGTAGTACTAATACCGAAAACGTTTTTGTCTCATTAAATGTGTTATTTTTCACTGCTTATTGTACTTTTTCGGACTTTAATGATAAAATTATTAAAGCCAACAAAATCAATAGTTTGATTATAGAGTGATTTATATAAAGAAATGAAAACATAATTTTTTAAAATCAAACAAATTATAAATTATTTGTCATATAAATGTTAAAAAATTTTTATTCTTCATTATTATTAATAGATAAGTAGGTAAGCATTTTATACAAATGAACTATGGCATAGAATACAGTGAGAGAATGGAAGTTATTTATATACTATGCCTGTAAAACCAGAGAGCATGCTACTTTCGTAATATGCTAATCTCAGCCAATTTTGTAGCAGATGAGATTAGTTTTTGCTACATTCCAATCAAAATGTATTGTATAGCTACATGTATGCTTTGAATTGTCTTATTATGAATGTTTAATATTCATTTATTGCAATTAATATTCATATTTTTAATTTTTTTGCTGCTTTATATTTGAAAAAAATTCTAAATCTGAAAACTTGTAAACTAAGAACTTCCTGTATATTTAAAAATTGATGACTAACACTAATGGCTTGACATTTTTTCCAAATTTTCATCCTAATATATTTATACTTTCATTCAATAATTCACTTTGAGAAATTTCCAGTTCAGATAAGAAATCTGTAATTATAAAAGTTAATGTTTCCTATCTGTGACAGCCACAATCACTACAAAATGGAACTGAAGTCTCGAAAAATTTAGCAACGTGTCCATAATTGCTATGAGCATTAGTATCCAATATGACACTGTAATTCTCATAGCAGTTATGAACATGCTGCTAGTTTTTTGAATTCAATAAAATTACATTTATTGAATTAATATACTTACTTGTAATGCATTGTGTTTGTGCCTTTTCATGTTGAATTCATTTAAAAAAATCAAACAGTTGAAATTAAATTTTTCTAAATAAAAAAAATCTTTTTTCTTAACATTTTTACTATATAATATAGTGTAGCTAAAATATCATTATAATAATATATTTATGAATAATAAAATGAAGTTAGTATTACAAAATGGAGAATATTTATCTATATTTAAATAAAATTAATTAAAATTGATTTGTGTAATAAATCAAATGGTATTCTTAACAAAATACAACAGTATATTCAATAAAAATGCTTAGTCATATTTACTTGTATAATTTTTTATATTAGTTTTTTTTTCATAAATATGAAAATTACAATATTAGTTTTTTTTTCATAAATATGAAAATTGTTGTAGACTTGATTTTCATATTATTACTGAAAATAATAATAGATATCTATAAAATTTAAATGTTTTAGGATTATCATATTTACCTAGTTTTTCCTTATTTTTGATGAACATTGTTTTACTTCTGCAAAAAGAAACAATTTTAGGACAGTTTTAATATATCACAATAACAAATTATGGAGATTTTATTACACTTGATGCTAAAATTAATTTTAATGATAATACTTTATATAGATTTGCAATGCATTTTATGTAGGATTTTTTGAATTTTCTGTGAAGTTTAAAATTATATATTTTTATGATTTAATCTTTACAAAAGTTTTAATATAGTTATTACAAATTAGCTGCAAAAATGTATTTTCAGATTTTCATAATGTATAATTGCTGAATTTGTTGCAATAATTTCAGTATTTTTTTATGATCTTCAATGTTATTTTTTTAATGATTGTACTTTATCTACTAAAAATTGCAATATATTGATGGATATAGCCATTAGATTGATGAACTTATCACTACATCAGTGCAGGCATAACAATGCTTAATAGTTTTAATCCAAGAGTGTGATTTCTGACAATTCTTTCTTCTATATGTCATCTCCTTCCAGGAGGTCGACTACCATGAATCTCCACCAGTCCCGGTCTTGAGCTTCTTTTTATCCCCATTCCCAAAAAAGTAAATGCAAAGAAATACAACAATTCTTTACAATTAGCAAATTAGCAAAAAATTCTTTAGCAAATATTCTATGATTCTGAGTGCAATAATTCTTTACAATTAGCAAATTAGCAAAAAATTCTTTAGCAAATATTCTATGATTCTGAGCTCATCTAGGATACCAGAATTAATTTCAGGCAATTATGTGATGACTAAATTTTTATCTTACCAATTATGAAGTATAATTTGCTATTTGATTATTTTTACAAAGATTTTAAATAACAAAAATTTCTTCTTAGATAACATTGACATTTCTTAGTAACCATTTCCTTTAAGAACTACTAAGAAATGCCATTTATCTAAATTTCTCATTTTAATTTACTAAAATTTCTTCTTAGATAACATTGACATTTCTTAGTAACTATTTCCTTTAAGAACTACTAAGAAATGCCATTTATCTAAATTTCTCATTTTAATTTACTATGAAATTAAAATGAGAAATTTATGAGAACTTTTATATATAAAAAAAGTATCCTTGAATTATGAGAAATTACTCTAATTTCCATTTCTAAGTTTTAAAGAAAATATATATTATAATACTATTTGTAGTAAATATATTACTATCATATGTCATACAGTATAATATGATATGATAATATATTGAAAACTGTTGTTAAAATATACAATAAAAATTAAAATTATATTATTACAAGCTTTCATACAACTTGTGTGTAATTATCAGTATGAAATGCACATTAATTTTAAAATTATATAGCACACAATATAGTAATTAATATTAAAGAAATGTAGATTATTAGAGAGTTGAACAAAAGCTAACAGTCTTTCCAAAAATTTTCAAGATTCAGAAAAATTTAAAATTAGTCAAATTATTTATTACTAACAGTTTTCTGTAAAAAAAAAGTACAATGCAAAGCCCTTTAGCAGTAAAAAAACTTCAATCAGAAAAGTTTTCAATGCACTTGGTGCTTTCCTCTTGGTTCCTTTGCATTGTACTTTTTTTACAGAAAACTGTTAGTAATAAATAATTTGACTAATTTTAAATTTTTCTGAATTTTGAAAATTTTCTTGTTTTTGTTTTGTGCAGTCTTTTATTAGCTAATCTTGTAAAGAGATGAAAAGCTATATTTAATTACAAAATATAAAATTCTTATCAAACAGACTAGCTACAATGCAAAATTGAAAGACTGGAAGAAAAAATTTTTTTAGTAATAGTTAAAAAGATATACAGTCCAAAAATTTTGCAAATAAATATATTATACTTAAATGTGTGACGACAAAAACAATAATTCAAAAAGATTTTTAATAATAATAATTAATATAATTGATCATATTTATTAAATTTCAGATTCTTTTTAAATTTTTGTATTTAATTTATTACTTTATATATAGGTAGTCCATGGACGATGGTTGATAGATGGTTATCCTAGAGCTCTGTTATTTGACATTGGTTCTGCAGCATGGAAATTAGATGAATGGAAACATGAATTATGGAATTTATGCAATATTGGGGTACCCTGGCATGATAGAGAATCTAATGATGCCATTATTTTTGGTAATCTTGTTTGCATGTTTTTAGAAGAGGTAAGAAAACCTAATTCAATAATCAGTTTTAAGAATTCATAAAAATTAAAATTGAAACAAAGGATTTAAATTTTTAAATGAATTTTCATATTAGAAATTTATGTAAAGAAAAAATGCAGTTTTAATACTTCCTATCAAATAAATTAATTTTCATAGCTCTATAAGTGTCTTATAGAACTGTGAAGTTTAGTTTGTTACAATTTTATTTTTTGAGAATAAAAAATAATTTTATTATACGGTATAATTAAATTTTTTAACTATATAATATAGATTTTTACATAATTTTATATAATTATGAATGTTTTGTAAGAATTATAACCATAAAAAAATTGCACAAACATATTTAATATAATTGAATAGATTACAATTACATTTTAATTTACTGAAGTAAGTAACAAATGATATAATAATAATATAATATACATAGAATAAATTTTTTCTTCCAAATTTAATTGCATTATACATTGAAATGATCAGATCACATTTTACATTATATACTTTATATTCTGTTTTCTCTATTTTTAGTATGCAAGTTTTATTATATCATAATAAATTTTTATTTGTCTTTGGCAATTTTTACTGAAATTTCAACATCATTCTAATCTGTTTTATATACAGATAAAATGTCTCTTTAGTTTTTCAGAATTTAATGTTCTGCATAGGTTTACTATGTAGAGCATTGGATCCACTGCATAGATATATGCTAATAAAAATTTTTGGATAATTTTTCAATAATTTTAAAAGATACATATTATAACAAAGAACAGTCATCAAATTTTAATGAACCTGTTTTTACTTTAAATCCATTAGATTTTTATTATCCTATAGACAGATAATGAAGGAAAAGGAAAGTGGAATAAACATGAAAAATGTAATTTTTTATAATTTTAATAACTTTTAAATTCGGACAAAATAAGACAACTGTATTGATTAATTAAAAATAAGAAAATTACATTGAGGTATTTAGTGTCTAAACAAAATATCTAGTCACATTTTAAAAGTTAAACTTCTCTTTAACTTTCATATAATTCAGTACATTATGAATAAATAATTATCAATTTTCGAAAATTATAAGTTGCATACATAATGATATTTTTTATATATTTAATAATAAAAAATAAAGATATTTTTTTAAAATGATCTGATTTTCTACAAATGAATCATTAATTCTGTTCTTATTGGGAATGTTATCGAAGATTCTACTGTTATTATTGATAACTGATGAAGATATAGCCAATTATAATAATTAGTTTTAAAACATTTTAAGAAAAATCATTCAAAAGACTTCACAGATTTTAATTTTCCCTGAAAAATATGCAGACAATTTTAAAATATTCAGTTCACTTAAAAAATATTCCTAGAATCTGCTCAAAATATAATTCATCAGATAAATAGTTTTCATTTTTATTTTTGAGAGACAATGAATCAATTATATTTTGCACACTGTTTGACAAAATTATTGATATTTTTAAAGTTCCTTTTAATTTTCATAAATAATTATTAATTTAACATCTTTTGTGTATTTTCATATGTTGATTTCATGACTCTCTCTTAATACTTTGCCTAAATAGCATCAATCGTTTTATATAATGCCTAGGCAAAGTATATAGAATATTAATCGTTTCATATTTTGCCTAAAAACGCCAGGCATTCTATACAATGCCTGCATTTCATACTTTGCCGGTAACATATAGATTCACATGCACTATACACCAAGTTAATTTAAAGTATATATTTTGTAAAAAAGTAACTTTTGTCATTAGCTTATAAATTATTTATTTATCCTATAACAAATTCATATTATTTGAAGCAACCAGATTAGTTTAGCTACTGATTCACCTTCAATTAATTAAAAATAATTAAACTACAGTTCAGTAATGGCGTCAAATAAATTATCACTATCGATTAAAACTCCGCGTTTCATTTAAATGCTTCTACGCTTTTACATCATAAATTTTTTGTAACAACTACCTCTTTCATAATAGTATTAAAACCAGTACAGCTGTATCATTACGAAATACATGTTTTGTAATGGTTATTTATTGTTTGTTGCGTCATATTTCATCTAGAGTTTATAGTACGCATGATCATTCGCCATTTTGACATGTATTATCGACTTTATTACATCAGTAGTCAGCCATTTCACTAGTCTGACAAACAAGAATTACACACGGAAATTAAGACAATTAGTGAAAGCGAAATAATGTACGCTAATATAAATTCGGGGATTTGCTTGAAGTGTTTTTTGAAACCTTGTTTGGCTTCGGCATTGATTTACGGTTTCGAACCTTTTGGTGTGTGCAATTGTGAAAATATAAAAACGACAAATATTGTGAGTAAAAGTGTTAAAAGCATTTTTTTAAATTTGATTGAATTTTTGTTGTGGGAACATTTTTTTCTGATGTTAACTCAGATAATTCCGGGAGTGAAGCAACATACGATTTGCACTGGATTGTTTACGCTTGTCAAAAGTGGAAAACCTGTGTTTAAAATATCACTTATTCTTTCCGCCTGGGCCATGGCTTCGGTTTTCAGTTTTTTTAAAAAGAACAAACTCCACCCGATTATAGATTTGGGAGGCGTAAAGTTATATAGCCAAAAAGACTTGGAAGAAGTAAATGTTGTTCTTAACTATATTCATCCAGTTATTTTAGTGGCAAATATATTGTTTTCCGTATGGCTTCAAGTTCTGAACATTTTTTTCTTATATCGCGCTATCGAAAATCAAAAAAAATATAATGGTGAATCTCTTTTTTGTACCGTTAACAATGGATTAATTATGAATTTGCATATAGGATTATTAACCCACTATATATTATTAGGCGGAATGTTCTTCTTATTTATAAAAAACGGATTTTTGCGTCTATCCAAACAGCAATCCTTAATAGGGTTGAACGATAAATATCTAGAATCCAAAATCGAAATATTGATGAATTGTCACCACCAACTGTGGACATTTGTGGCTCAGTTAAATCATAAATTCAATTATCCCTTCATAATTTATTATGTCTCACTTACATCAGGAACGAGTTTTTGTTATTATATGTTTCTATTTTTACACCTGAACATTCAAATCCGTTACATCGTGTTAGGATTGATAATACTTTCTACTTTCACATGTATATTTTACGGCTTCCTTCTGTGCTCCTTTACGTTTGCGGTAAGTATCAACTGCCATTGCTCTGTTAATTTATTCGTCTAAATAATGTTTAACATTCCAGATGCACAATTCGTTTCAAGACCTACGAAGATTTGCAAATACTGATCAAAACTTGAAAAAAAAGTTAAAAGTATGTATTTTTGCAATTTGATGTTTAATGTGACACGAAATAGTTTCCAATTTGTGAATCGAATCAATAGGTTCTACATGCGCTTAACCGATTAAATGGGATCCATTGGTTCTTTAATCGATAGAATCTAATCTCATTTACTGTGATTAATAGGATTTAGTTTTGTCTGATCTGATCAGTAGAGTCTACTCGCACTACTATGTTGATCAGTAGCGCGGATCTTGAAATTTTAATCAGTTAATGCATTCTTTATGATTAATAGCAGAGGCAACTAACGATTTCATCGATTAAATTCGAAAGTCAATCAAATCAAAGCTATAAATCTACTGATCGTTTACGTGATCGATTTTTTATTTGATTATAATCAAGTATATTATAATAATAATAGTTTGATAAAGAAACTTATTAATTAAATTGATTATAGTATATCAATGTTTTCTTAATTGCCATATTTTTTTTCTTCGAACAGGTCTTAAATTTTATGAAAAGATTTGGAAAAGTTTCGCTAACATTTGTGTCTGATCCGATCAGTGGAGTCTATTCTCACTACTGTGTCGATCTATAGTGCGGATCTTGAAATTTTAATCTGTTAATGCCTTCTTTACGATTAATAGCAGAGGCAACTAACGATTTCATCGATTAAATTCGAAAGTCAATCAAATCAAAGCTATAAATACACTGATCGTTTACGTGATCGATTTTTTTATTTGATTATAATCAAGTAAATTAATAATAATAATAATAATTCGATTAAGAAACTTATTAATTAAACTGATTATAATATATCAGTGTTTTCTTAATTGCTATACTGTTTTTTCTTCGAACAGGTCTTAAATTTTATGAAAAGATTTGGAAAAGTTTCGCTAACATTAACTATCGGAGGTTTCTTCTACGTCACCAAGAGATTCCCCATTAAAGTAATTACAAGTAAATTTATTTTCTTTCTAACGTGAAAAGTCAGAAATTAATTTGAAATATACTTTTTACAGATGGCTAGTTCTCTGCATACAGTATTTTCTGGGCTTTTGAAACTCAGAAACGTTTCTTATCAAAGAAAGAACTGTGAAGATTCTTTGTATCAAAACAGTACAGGAATAGGTTAAAGTACGAAAGAAAACTGGCGATACTCGCACTATTATGGAGATTTGGTGTAGTTATTGGTATAGTTGAACAAAAGATTTAGAAAGCGTATTCAAAGGTTTAGCTCATCGTAGCCATTTTGTTTGTTATCTAATTTGACAAATCCAAATTGGATAACAAACATTCCTTGATAATTTCAATTGACTTTAAAGGAGCGTTTGATACAGCCTGGAGACAGGCTATTTTACAAACTCTAAAAAATAATAAATATCCAAAAAACCTCTACAACTTATTATTTAATTACTTCGAAAATAGAAAATTGATGGTCCATACTAATAACATCAATATAATTGAACCCTCTAATAGGGGCTGTCCTCAAGGATCTTGTTCAGGGCCAGTGCTCTGGAATATACTTTTTAATGATTTATTAAACTTGCAGAATAAAATGAGAGGTAACGTTAAATTACAAGCTTATGCTGATAATCTAGTTATCCTCATCACTGACGGAAATAGAGATAAATTGCAAGCTATTGTTAACAAAACACTATATGAAATTGATAATTAGTGTGATAATAATAAACTCAATATAAATGTAGATAAATTTAGCTACATGGTAATTGGTAGAAATGCTCCCTTAAGAAAACGTCTTTTCTTAAAAGTCAAAAATAAATTATTAAAACATGTAGATACTTTAAAATATTTAGGAATATTAATTGATAACAGATTAAACTGACTAATCATATACATTATGTTTGTAACAAAGCCATAAAAATCTTAAATAATTTAAAGGGTATAGCTAGGAACGTTTGGGGCTAGGACCTAAAGCCATTACAAAAATTTACAAATGGGCCATTGAACCTGTTATATTATATGGAGTTGATGTTTGGCGAAAAGCTGTTGATAAGATTCATATCAGAAGAAAATTAGAATCTATATAAAAACTTGCTGCTATCTCTAATTGTAAAGCTTACCGCACGGCACCTTACAGTACTCTAATGGTTATAACAAAACTATTATCTATTTTTATAAAATAAAATTAACAATCAACACAAATGTAATCTTAAATACTGACTGGTCTAAAAATGAAGATTTTGACAGTATCAGACTTCCTGAAGGTGGACATGACCTAATTACTAATTTGAAAATACACAGTTTAGACATAAATAACATCTATAAAAAAGAAAAAAAGAAAATAATATAAAAATATATGAAAATGAACACCAACTTACCGGTATCAAAATATATACTGCTAGTTCAAAAAACATTGATAAAGTGGAATCTGCTGTCATTATTAAAAACAAGGATAATAAAACAGCTTATCAAGCTAATTACAAACTAGCACCTCATTGCAGCAACTCACAAGCGGAGTTATATGCTATTTATAAAGCCCTCTGTTACATTAACAATAATATTATAAGATGTTGAATATAAACGAGAATAAAACTAAAAGCTGTATATATTATAACAGACAGTAAATCAGCTTTAAACATAATTAAACGAAATAACGGATCTTATATGTGCAAAAGTATTATAGACTTAATTACAAAGATCAATGAAAATTATAAATTAAAATTCATCTGGACTCCCAGTCATTCTGATAATGAAGGTAATGATAAAGCAGACAAGCTTGCGAAACTAGCAAATAATTAAAATATAACAACATCCTATAGTAAAATTCCTATCAGTTTAATCAAGGCAGTTTTAGTGTATAAAAATTTTGTTTCATTGTATAAAAATTTATTAATGAAAGAGAAATTCTAAAAAACAAAGTTATTTCCTTGGATATAACCTGGCCTAGTATATTAAAAGAATCTATCAATAAGAAACAAATATTCTTAGCATTAAATGAGTATTTAAATTCAACTAAAGCACTAATGTCATATAAGTAAAACGTAACAAAACTGTTATCTCTACTGAAACAACTACAACAATGAACAACATTGAATCACTATTGACCACCTTCAAGACCAACTAATGATCTATAAATCAACTGCATCTTCAATAACCACTCTTACTACTCACCGCAAATTCAAGCAGACTCCATAGAAATTCCTGCTGTCTTCAATTTGTGCAGATAGACTGTGCATGTATATGTCCTTCGTTTAGGTTTTGTTTATTTTCGTTTCAGAAAGACTGCACAGAAGAAGATATGTATAGTCTATATATAAAAAAATTGTAATCTTTTGTTATGTTAGATTAGTATACCTGTTGTTATTAGTGTTATTTTTATAATATTATATTCTACTGTAATTATTGTAATTGTTAAATTATTTTACTGTTAATTATTTACCAATTTTATGTTTATGTTCATGTTTTTGCTAGTTTTAGTTATTGTTAATTTATTTAATTGTTAATTTATTCTGCGTTATTAATTTATTTATTGTTAATCTTATCCCATTTATTCATTAAGTGTGATGACCAGATTCTAATAATTAATAAAACGAGTGTAGTCCCCAGAGGCGGACCGCTAACTTTGGGGACCTATTAAAATAATCCAAATTAACCTAACAGTGAAAGCTACGCTAAACTAACACGCTTTAGAGGAACTAGATTTGCACGCCCATTCCGACATGGCCACGTTATTTGCATAATTGACAAATAACAAAGTATATTTTTATTTTATGACTACCGACAGACACAATAGAAGACAGATTCGTATTTACTATTAACTGTCATTTAAAACGTTGATATTTTATTCAAATCCAAGACTGTTGCCAACCAACGATTTAAACTTTATCTAGGTACGAAAAAATTTTGTATAATTTACTTTTTTCTTAAATTTTTTATTTTTTTTAAATAATTTCAGCAACCA
The DNA here is from genome assembly GCA_000484575.1 of Olivierus martensii. Taxonomy (NCBI): domain Eukaryota; kingdom Metazoa; phylum Arthropoda; class Arachnida; order Scorpiones; family Buthidae; genus Olivierus; species Olivierus martensii. Next base: position 94,517 of record AYEL01067532.1, read on the forward strand.
GGATACATTAAAGTTAGATGCGTGTGATCATTTATTTATAACATATATCAGCGCCGGATCTAGAATGAGATAGTCGCCTCGATCAAAAGTTATGAGGGGGCGCGAAAATGCAGTTGCAACTTCAAACACAAGCTTAATTATATTTATCTTGACAAATATTCCGTGCTATAGAGTCGGTCTGCAAAGACATAATGGTGTATTTTTCTAGCGTATAATACTTCTCGAGAGAGAAACTAATGCCAATTAAATTGATTAATTGATAAATTTTTATTATATCTATTATAAAATATTTTGATAGTATTTTGTTAACTATTTGTTGCTTTAGAAAAAACGAATAAAGTTTTTTATATGTTCCTCGGTGATATTAAGTATTTGACGCCATTACATTCCCGGTTCCAAAGTATTACATATATTTATGGACTAATATGCGTGAGAGAAGAGAAGAGCGGGTGCTATTTTCTAAGCTTGCCTCAGGTAACAAATTACACCTAGCCCTCGATTTGCACGGCATTCAATTTACACGGTTTCGCTTTTACACGGTTTAGAAAAGATATAAGTGTGAAATTTAGTGGTTTCATTCCGTTTACCAACTATTCTAGATAAAAAAAATTTCAGGTTCTTGGGCAACTCCAACAAAAGATTATAGAAGGTGAAAAGTACCCTGAGTTACTTCCAGAAAAGGATGGTACGGCCGTACTTGCTCGACTTGCCGGGGGCACTGCCGTGCCCCCAGATGTATCCACCATGACAAATAAGCAAATATGTCGTAACATAATAATTTTTGACTTCTTTTCCTTCAGAAATTTTTTTAAAATCATTGAGCAGGTCGAGAAGTTTTAATCACTGAAATAAGAAATATTTTAGAAAATGGAAAGAAATGTAGATAGGTATTTAAATAATAAAAATTTCTTTAACTTCATTAAGTACATAAGATTGATATTTAAATAATAAAAACTTCATTAAGTACATAAAAATGTCTATATTTTAAAAAAGTTTACGATTTTATGTTGGGTCGCGGGTTGGACAGCCCTGTTTTATAGCTTTGTTTACTGTTATACATTAAATTAATTTATAACAGTAAGCATTATTTGGGATGGCTAGTTTCTATCTTGTTAATATTTCTCACAGTTCACTTCCTTATTTACTATTTATATGGAAATGTATCCAGAATACTGCTGTATTTTGCTATAAACCTATTATAATGTTTAATTTTTGTAATCCAATTTAATTATCCCAAATTTTTTTAACAGACTCATATTTTACCACGCATTATCTTTCATGTGTTAACCTATTAAATTTGCAATTTTAATATGAAGATAATATGGAAAATGTCATATATATCAATAAGTATTAAATTACTAATACATATATGAACAATGTATTTAAATATTTAATATCGGCATTATTTTCGTTTTATCCAACAAATTCATATAAATTTATGTTTTATATATTTTCTATAAATGTTTTATATCTATTATAATTATGTGGTGCCAATTTTCTGATTATTGATATTATAAAATGTTGGTCTTGCAGCACCAGAAATGTAGAGATAATGCGTAAATTTTTATTCAATCAGAAGGGATTAAATAATTTGCTTAGTTTTTAAGTGCTAGTGCATATTCCTGTATAATTATGGATTATTATTCATCAGGAAGCCTATGAAATTTAGAAATAAAATGATAAACCAATATTTATCCAGGTATGAATTTATATTGAAGTATTATTTTAGATCAGTAAAGATAGAATATGATCTAAAAACTTTTAAAATTATAGTAAGCATAGAAAAATTGCATGTTATTTCAAAACCAATCAATGAATTGTTATCAGAAAAATATTTTCTTTAAAATATGATTTCTGACCCGATAAAGATAATTTTAACGAAAAATCGCAATCCAGATGGCTTTGTTAAAAATTTAATAAAAAAATTCGCAAATCATAATTTTTTTATTCTGGCTATTGTTTACTTGGTATAAAATATATAATTTATTTCGTTCTATTTTAATATAAAAATTTAATTTTGCATTCGATATTTATTTATATAAACATTTTCAAAATATTTACTTATCTATACAATATTATATTTTAACGAATAAACTATCATAAATTTTCTTTCCATGATTTTACATTTTTACTACACATTTTATTGTCTTAATCTATTCTCTTGGTCTAAGAATTATTCTCATGATGTTCGATCATTTTTCATGCTTACAATTAAAAATTATGATTTATCACTGTTGATAGAAATAGTTTATGAACTGAAAAAATTAACACTAATAAAACTGTTTGTTATTTCTCTTTTATTATCATTGCTTAGATATGTTTAAAATTATTTTAATGATAAAAATATCATGTTTAATGCTTTGAATGGCTACCCTTATTGAGTCAATCGGCCGTTGTTTATAAAAAAAGACACATAAAGGGTCGAAATGAATAAAAATTTATATTAGATAATAAGAAATGATCACTTAAAATTCAAATTCTCTAAGATAAGAATTCGTTCTTGAGATATGTTGTGGGGGACAAAATTCTCATATTGGCTATAATCATTTTTATAAACGAAAACTGTTTAAAAATTAATGATTAATTAATTAAACGAATTTATTGATTAAAAATGTCTACACTATTATTTAATAATTTACTGTACATGCGGAATTTTGTGAAATATTTGTTAAGCAATGACATTAAAAGAATATTTCTTTAGGTAATGTTGAAGTTATTGTGTTGTTCCCATAAGAGATGTACATTATTAATTACGCAATTCTAACATCTATATGAGAAGCCTATTTATATACCTTCATTAAAATCGCTGCAAACCAAACAATAAAAGTATTCTAAACTTTATAAATCTGAATAACAAAAATATAAATGTAACTATTTAATTCATATTCATTATGAAGTTGTTGGCAGGAAAATTTTATAGCTAAGAAAATTATTAGTGAAATTTAACTGTTTTGTTAATTGAAAAATAATTATTTACTAGAAAACTAAGATTAAATGGAATGAAAAACTGTATTTGTTTTAAATCATTGATTAAGTCTTTCAGAGATAACAACTAATGATATTTATGTTTTCATCATTTCAGTTATTAAGTTTCCTTTCTTAAAAATTGTCAAAATAGCATACAATATACGCATACATTTCCATATATTTTCATTCCTATCATTCGTTTTTCTGTCCATTTTCCCTTAGGAGTATTATATTTATTCTTGTGCATATGCTATTGACATTCTTATTTACAGAGCAGCATTCGAGATTGATTGTATTTCTTAGTATCTGAAGAATTTATTATTCGGTGGAATCATTGAATATTTTATACACAAATGATTTCTGGGATATATGCCAGGATTAACAATTGTATAATAGTATTAAATATAACATATCATGAATCAAAAAATGTAGGTTATATTAAATCGAGTTATAGAGGAATAGATTAATGCGACTTTTGCATTCAGACGAGCTGATTGTTTGCTGGGCAACTCCTTATTGACAATTCTGAACCAATAAAAGATCGCATTTTCAACTTCTTCCCATCTAGAAGATGATGTGGATTCCATTCTGGACATAAATTTTCTTAAAAAATATTTGGAGATGTGCAACAGAAATCAATCCCGAATGCTTCAAATGGCAAGCAATTGCTTTATCTTGGTTACTAGATTTTTTTCCTGTTTTACGCTACTTTCCAAGCATGATCTGTTAAATGGCAAGATCAAATGGCCACTTGGTATAAGTTCTACCTAAAGAATCAGGTTCAATTCCGAATCCCACTCATCCATATTTTTTTTTAGGAAGACCAAGTTCGAGCCATTGAATCCCATTATTCACCTAATGGCCAACCACATACCTGTTTGATCGACTCTTGATAGACATTATAATCCTGAGTGCCAAGTCTAGTATGCTTCAATACAATCACACCAAAACATTTTGAAAGCTAGTTACTTATTAATAAAAATTAATATTATAAAAGTTCTCTGTCAAGTTCTGAAAAATTTTTATATAAAATTTCTTTTCAACAATATTTAAACAGATGAATTAAAATTATTAAAAACATTCTCTTTATTTAGTCTAATAATTGCTTAAATATATCATGTAATGAATATTTTTATTAAAATTTAAATTATTAATATTTTTTCAACTTGTTTAAGCATATGATGAGTAGGCATAACTTGGAACATATTCAACTGTCGTACTCGTCCATTTATATTTAGTAGGCCTATATTGATTTATATTGTTTATTCTATTATCAAATAATTTCTTTGCTTTATTTACAGATTTATAAAGTTTATTTAGCGAATATATGGTCTTTTATAAAATATTTGAGGAGTATATTTAATTCTTTACTTATATTCTTTACTTATAGAGTTATAATGAGATAGAATTTAAATTCTCTTCGGATTTACGTGAACATTATCTTTTTTACTTTCATATGCTTTAATGGTTATATACTTTACTCCCTATAACACGGGAGATATGTTCCGTTTTATATGAATCCGTGTTATTCGAACCATATAGAATACTCGATTCATGTGTAATATAGATTATACATGAATTGAATATCAAAAAATCGAAAAAATGAACGTTAATTACTTTAAAGTGAAGAATTAGTAGATTTTCTATAAATCGTGAAATAATTACTTTTTCCTTTTATGATCTATAAGTTCTAAAAATGAATTTATTAATATTAATTTCATCCAATTATTAATTATTCATATTAATGAATCGAGTATATGGCGAGTAGTATCGAGTCGTGGCTAGATTAATATCTAGGTCTTAAGCTAGGTCTAGCTTAAGACCTAGATATTAATTGAGTCACGAGCCGCCACTGATAGTAATTATCTAGATCCTATATGATTACTATTAGCGGCGGCTCGTGGCTTCAAATCATGGGATGTTTTAACTTTCGAAATATTACACATTTTAAATACAGTACAGTACATACATGTTTGGATAAAATATCAAAATTATGGTAAAAATAAAAAAAATTTAAACATGAAAAAATATTGTTTACTATCGACAAAATTAGACAAGCTTAGTATAATTCAAAATGTTATATCTTTAATTGTAATGTTTAAATATTTAAAGAAATGGAATAAACACGATAAGCAGTATGAACACGCTACTACTGTGCCAGTAGTAGTGTGTTGTACTACATATTCGTATTGCATATAATCAATAGTGGAACTGCTCGACGGACAGTGCCGCATTATGCTAATAGCTGGCATCTCATTATGATGTGCATATGCTTGCGCGAATAGCAAGCAATATGCCACTGTGATAAACACAGTGCCGCTAGCGTTTTTCGCCTTCCTAAGTGCTAAAAGATAGATTTTTATTATTTTTTTATATAAAATTAGAGAATTGTATAGGATTGTTGATGATAAAATTAAATATTACAAGCAAATATAAATAAATTAGAGTAATAAATATATTTATATATCGAGAAAAATTGAGGGTGCTGCAATTCCGCAGTCTCTATGCATGAGCTGCCCCTGATTATTATTTAATAATACTGAGAAATATATTGATTGCATCTGCATCATATCTATAATTATAACATTCAGATGTGTGTTCAGATATGTAACATTCATATATGTATTTTTTCAATATAGATGTATATATGAAGATATCTTATACAATGCATCTGCTCAAACTTACCTAACTGGCAATTTAGTTAATACTTTGGAAGAAACCTTATAGGTTCATAGGGTTTCGTCTCTATTTGATATAAAATTGATTCTTGAATTATTTAAATCAACAGCTGTATTAAATCTTATTACGAATCTAGTTTCTACTTTAGTTTTTGAGAATTTATATAGTTATTCATAATAATTTCAACGTCAATTAGATTATTTTATTTCTATTTTTAAATTTTATTAACATTATAAATTGAAATCATATAAAAAGATATGTCAATAGTAAGGGAATTTCTAAACATATTGTTTTTGAGAATTGAAAAATTTATTTTTCAACAATTTTATTCGCTATAGTCATTCATATCAAAAATATATTTTAAATTGTAATAATAGTTTTCTTATTTTGTATTCATAATGTTTATTATATTTATTATGTTATATCTTTGTTTGATTGATGAATTTTAACATACGAATAAAAATAAATTTTTAACTTTGAAAAGAAATTTTTTCACATCTTATATAATAGTACTCTTTCAAGCATATTTTAGTTATTTATATATGATACTAAAAGCATTTTTTACTGATTCAAATCGGTATTTATTGAAAATATTATATTAAGTGAATATAAAATTTCTTAATGTTATCAATATTAACATGAAATATTTAATGCCTCATTTATTCTTTAAACTTTGATATTAAAATAAAATTTAATTCTTTTAAATATGGACTTTAATAAGATCCATCTTACATAAATAACAGTATCATGTTTTATAAGGAAAGAATTAATTGGATTTATAAAATTAATTAAAAAATTTTAAAAATATGCCTTGAAATCAGTAATAATCAGATATTTAACAACTCTTCCTTGTAAATATAAAACCTTAAATAATGTCCTTAAATATGTTGTAATCAGTTATCAAACTTATAATGGTATAGCTAAAGGACCTGTTTGATATTCAAACTTAATTTATTTGGTGTAGAAAAATAAAGAGAAAAATTTTTCAATTCGAACTATTTTTGAATTGAAAAATAGATTAAAACATTGAATTGAAGCATAAATAATTTTCAATGACAATATTTAAAATCATATGTATCAAAAATCGATTTATATGATGAAATAAAATTGCTAATAATCAACAATAATAATCATCAATAATCAACAAAACAATCAATCATTAAAACTTCTTAATGAACATGATTTTATTAGATAAAACTGTCGTTGCCTTCTGTTGCTACTCCATTTGAATCATAAAATCGGTAATGTTTATGATTAACCAGAATGTTTTGTATAAAAATTTCAATGATTACGGAAAATATTTCACCTACATTTATTTCTCTGATTGTATGCATAAAATAAACAAGAAACAAAAATTAATTTATCCAGTTTTATACCAATCACAAATGTAAAGAATTTTACTATCTAAAAACATATATGTTATTTAAAATTATTTTTTCATTTTTTTTTCTATTTTTGAAGAGTATGATTCAACATATTTTTTGTATTTACAAAAAATAATAAAATTATGTCATTTCTTTTCATTACATTATCATGAAATTCACAAAGTTATTTGTTGTTAATGTTGCACTGTACTCTTCGAAGATAGAAAAATATTAGGCACAAAAGCAATTTTATTCATTTAAAAAAAGAGTGCATTATACTATTTCAATTTTGTGAAAATTAATTTACTTTCATTAAAATACTATATTAGTTTTACAACCAAATTAGAAACATTCTAAAAGTTGTATGTTGTATGTAAGAAAGCTTATGCATATTATTTGAAGAATAATAAAAATATAATATTTAAATCACATATATTTATTAAAAAATATATTATATTTTAGAAAAATAATTAATAAAAAAACATTTTCTTTAAATAAATTTATAAATATGTTTATTTTTAATTAATACTTTTTTATGTTTTCAATGTATGTTCGAGTTATGATGAATTAACTTTTGATTGAAAATACTGTATATTATCAAACATTAAAAGCATTAAAATATTTTTGTTTTAAAATTTTTATATTTTTCCAATAAATGATTTAATATAAATAATAAATAAATTGATGAAGTCTATGTTAAATTAATAAAAGTAAATTTTTCGAACTTATTTCCGTGTAAAATATATAAATAAGCAAATAAACTTCAATTTATACAGATTTGTAACATAAATAAATATTTTCCTACGTGTCTTAATTAACATTCATTCAAATGAACAAAAAAAGAAAAGAAATTAACCTACATTATTATTTTACTGTTGCAAAATATTCTAAATGGACAAAAGATAAATTAATTGAAAAATCACTACTGTCTCTCAATTGATGAAAACTCAGCTGACTTTTTTCTAGTAACAATTTATCTTATAACACATAGGGTGGTCTCTATAGGTTGTAAGATAAATTGATTTCTATTTGTTACGTGGAAGTTTTTTAAAATCATTTCATTCAAACTGTAATTCAATTCCAACAATATGTTCTCCCCTATATATATCAAGACTCCATTAGCGGGGAAATACACTCCTTTTAAATCCATTTTACATTTCTCATTCTTCTTTAACTGTATGTTTAAGAAATACAATTTTCTTGGATACAAGCATTTTGTTTTCCTGAGAATTTCAAAAATTGAATAATTTTTTAGTATATTATATTTAATATTTCATTTAAAACAATTATTTTAATAATTGTTTAAACTAATGAATAAATTTTTAATCGTATTTATTTTAATTATATAGCAATCTTCTGAAAGAATATATAAATTTTTCTGATTAAAGAAAATAATAAACAGAAAAATGAATCCTAATTTCGTTAATTAACTCTTACAGTATTTTTAACTTCATAAACTAAAATTTTCGTCAAACTGAAATATATATATATTATTCTATTTTAAGAAGAAATTCTACTTAATCGGATCAAATAACTAAATAAAAAAAAACATCTTATCATACTGATATACAGTATATAAAATGTAACAACTTCAAAGCAGTCATCGCTACCAATTCCATTTTCGCAGCATTCCTAATTACCTATCGATCCTAAGTTAGAGTTGTTTTGACTGTCAAGGACATATGGTCCATACAAAATATCGCTGGCTTTGCAAACACCGATCATGCTTACAGATAATAGAGTCCGTGAGTGGAGAAAGGGGTTGGAATGAGTTCTAATCAGTCTTTAGTACAAGCCTGTTTTGCTTCTCGGTACGCTAGAAAGAATTCCAATTACATAGCAAATTCTTCTGATTTTCCCCCTTCTTTTTTATAGTCAGAAAATAAAACGTGCCTACAAGTAGTGAATTTTAATTTTCTCCTTAAATGAATTTTCTTTTACAGAAGCGGAGGTCAAAATCAAATCTGAGTTCGCGAAAAAATAAATTTGTGAGAAAAGGCTAGTAATTTATTTTCAGACTTGGGTAAACTAGTGAAAAACATAAATATATCAAAGAAGTCTGCTTGTTTGTTTAATAAATGCGAATCGATTTAAATGAAAGAAAATATTTTATGTAAAAAACTTGATAGAAAATAGTATTTTTTATTTTTTAGTATTACAAATTTATTTTAACATTTAACGAAGTAGACATTTTTTAAACAACACATTTATTAATTTATTGAATAATATAAATGAAGAATACAGTGAATTTTTTTAAATATAATTTGAAATAAAAATATTTAAATATCTTCGATGTTATTTCTTAATTTAGATATAAATTTAAATTGCGTAAAAACGAAAGAATGAATACAAAAATTATTAAATTAAGAAGTTATAATTATGTAATATATTTAAGCACTAACAAGTCATTACTAGAATTATTAAATTACAATTTTTTTTTTTACTTTCAAAGTTATCGATATAAAAATATATTATCCTACTAGTTCTTTTTCGATGCCCATTGTATACGGTTTCCATTTATAAATTATTTTCTTTCTTATTTATCTCTTCCTATACAGTTCAGTACTTTTTTCTTTGAATGCTAGTTTCTTTCCCTAATGACTAATTAGTCGTTCTTCATGGATGTCCAAAATAAGCAATTTTCTTTCATTAAATAGATTAATTACGGTACCAATCCTATATAGGATAGTATTTAATCTTTTCTCTTAGTTCTATTATTATCTATTATTATGTCTTTCTTATAATCACCGTAATTTTTTTATTTCTCGAGTTTGATATTTATTTCCGTATATAATAATTCTGTCTAAAGTTGGTTTCTGTATCGTTTATATTTTATTTGCAATTAATTACTTATATCAAATTTATCACCTTAGACTGTTATTAGTTAATATTTGTGCTTAGAAATCCGAAATTTTATACGAAGTCAATGAAACTATAATCATGGAAATACTATTGCATTGATAAATAAATTTAAAATATTTTGAACTTTGATCAATTAAGGCTATTAACTAGATATAAAAATTCAAATATATTAAAAATAAATTAAACTAATATGACGGAAAAATTAAGAAAGTTATATCGAATGAGAAAACGATCAGAATCGATTATCATAATCTTTCGATTATGGAAGATTATTTTCTATTTTATGCTAAATTAGCATTAAGTAAACTGTATATCATGATTTACTCGTTATAGAGGAAATATTATCATAATCTATATAAATTCAAGAAACACCAGTACTTTAAACAGAATAACTATAATATCAGCAAGATAATTTAATTTTTCAACGATTAATAGAAACAATTAAAGGAATTCGCTGTATAGAAGAAGAAGTACAATGTTGATGGATATAATTCAAACTGTTGTTACAGAACAAAAGCAGCACCTATAAAATTATTAAGAAACTGATACAAAATAATATTTAGAGGCAAGTTTTATGAATTACAGTTAGCTTTCTAAAGTTTTAGAGAATTATAATAGATTAAAAATCACTGCATATAATTGGAAACATTATTTTTATAAATATTATAAAGATGTTTAATAATTTTGATTATTTTAAAGATTTGGAAGAATATTTGATTTTGATTTATAATAATGTTAAAGAATAATCTCGACAAAAACAAAATAACTTTAATTTTCCTTTTTTCCATGCTATGGATAGTATTATGTCTCAAATCTTTGACATACATTGTTAATAAAACATTTATTTTATAGATTTAAATCAGTTTATTCGATATTTTTCTATTGATATTCTTAAATATTATAAAATTAAAATCGAAAATTAATTTATTTAAAATATCTCAAGGTCAATCATAAGAATAATCAACTATTTTCCATATTAAAGAGAGTTTGTTAACAATAAGCACTAAAACTCTACTAGAGTTTGAAATAATCTTTATGGGTATTTTAGTTATTTTTTATGTTTTGTTATCAATAAAGTAGTATCTTGAACTTACAGTATTGGATTTTGATAATTTATATCTTATTTATGTAAATTATAATGGTTTAAAAGTATTTTTTATAATCAATCCTTTTTCGTGAATTCTAAGCAAATATTGCCTGTAATAAGATTCGTAATGATTTATAATTTTTATAAATTATAGTAATTACGGTATTAGGAAAAAATTGGAAACAGATTACTGCAATTTTAGCATAAAATATGTAATTTCTAGAAATGAAAAATGTAAGGTTTTTTTATGCATTATATTTTATTTCCTTTGAAAAAATCTTTAAAAATTTTATGAATTCCATAAAAGAAAAATATATTAAATATTTTTATTTTAAAACGGAACTTTTTAATGTTTAAATATTTCATATGAAAAGCAAGAACATCGATCACTGCTCTTCGGACATAATGGCTTTACATTTAATATTTTAAATTTTATTTGCAGTTAAAATGTTTAAGATGTTTTATAAATATTATCAAGTTAACTTTTTAAAGTTCAAACTTTCAACTAATATTAAATATTTTATGGTGTCGAGATGTTGCAGAGAGAAAACTTTGCATGGAGAATTAAAATTTTTCATTGTAAGTCTAAGTGAGAAATGTTTCCTGATTAATAAAATTAATAAATGTAATTTGTAAAAGTTCATCAAGACGATTAATCGGATACGAGAAATGATTTCTAAACTTATTTAGAGCTGAATTAATTTGTCAGATTTTCAGAAGTTATTCGCACTAATACATACAAAATTTGGATAATGATTCCAATCAATATTTAATAAGAGAAGATTACGAAGAACATCCTTAAGTTATTTTAAATTTTATTAAAGCGTATTAGTTATTATCTGGATTTAGTATTTTAATAAATTTATTGTTATACGAATTTATTAAAACGCACTGTAGTTATACTTCAAAATAAAGAGGAGAAACACTGTTAAATAATCTCATGATGCAATATCTTTCCAGGAAATTATCGAATATATTATATATAATTTTTAAAATGTCAAAATCTTGAAATATTTTCGATAACCTTATAAATTTTGCAAAAATGGCATTAATAAAATTAATAAGAGAAGCTATATAAAATTTAATTCGACTGAATGAACTAAAATAATTCGACAAATTAATCATTAAAATTGTTTTTTAAATCGATCATAATATTAAATTCACAAAATGTTGTCATTTATGTTCCAATTTATAAAAATTATCGCTCTGGACTTATATTAATTGATAACAATAAAATTTAAAAAAAATAAAATCTAGAATCAAAAACGACGTAAGATACATGAAAATGTTAAAGATAACATTAAATACTGTTTGAATGATAGCTTTTTATTCGAATTTTATCAATTTGAAGATAGTGAGATAAACATATTATCATCAAAGAAAAGCCTTTATATTCTTTTATATAGAAAATTATCGAAGTTGAAATAACAGAAATCAATTTTCAGAAATTTTTCAATAAATAGTTTCTAATTTATTGTTTCTTAAATCGAATACAATTTTTTTCAGAATTCTTTCACATATACTGAGATCAATACTTTTACTTTTTTTAATAACCAATAGTTACGTTAGTTAATTTGATTGCTCCAATAGCAATTTTGTTAAATAATCAAAGCAGCCTTGTTTCAGAGTACTATATACAGTATATACAGTGAATTCCGCTTAATTGGGACACGTCGGGCCAAGCCATTTTGTCCCAATTAAACGAAGTAATAATAAATTCTAAAATAAAATATGTAATTCGTAGATAAATAAATAATAGGTAAAAAAGTAATAATTAGATACCTATTTTAATGCTTTATTAAAATAGGTACCTAATTATTAGTTTTTTACCGATCGCCATCTTCAATATTGGACCGCTGATATTCACGCCTCGCCCGCTAACTATAGAAATCCATTGATCTAATGCTTCTTCGACATCTGAATCCTTTCCATCACGCTTTCTTTTCGATGTTCCTGGAATTTCTTTCTGTAATGCCTACTCCTTACGCAGTGGATTTTCTTTTTGTAGGAGACGCGTCTATGGCAGATTTTGGTTTATTTCAGCGAGTCTACGATAGCTTGTATTATATGGCTGGCTTTTAATTTTATTCAGCCAAGCAATTTTACTCGAGTGTAAAATCCTTTCTTCACATCTTGGCAAAGATCAGTGTATGTATGTGTAGCCATACTTTCGAAAAATCCCTAAAATATATCAAAAATTGAAAATTCTTTTTCTGCTACTGTCCCAATTAAGCGAAAAGTTGTCCCAATTAAGCGTTTAAATTTTGTATTAGTTTATTAGTTTAGTTTTCGTTCTTTGAGATTTGTCCCAATTACGCGGCTGTCCCAATTAACCGGTGTCCCAATTAAGCGGAATCTACTGTATATAGTACTTTAAAACAAGGCTATATATATATATATATAGCAAGGCAATAGGGCATATATATATATACATGTATATTATCACTAGCATTATGAACATCATTAATATTAAATGAGGTTTGTCTACAGATTATCTAATAAATACGATCAAAAACATAATTATTGGTTGTTTTTAGGAGATTTATATCAATTAAAAGCTGTTTAACAGTTTCAAATGCAATAAAAATTCACTTTGTAAAATTTTTATTTGTTATTAGTATGAATATATACTATAGCATTTGAATTGATGATATTATATCTTTGAAGTGAAAAATTATTTCTTGTTTATCTTATGTATCTGTTAATAGCATTTTATATTTCAGTTGACTGATATTCAAAATTTTCTTTTCATAATTGCTTTAAAAAGAAGCATATATTTCAGAACTGATATGTTGATCGATCAACCATCATCTTGGATTGCTATGATTTCATTTCTGGGATTTCATATTTGTTTCAAATTCCATAATCATCGATATAATAATATCTATCTGGTTCTTATATTCACGAGAGTCTACATAAATCTATTAGTTTAAATATTACTATTATTTATTTTAGTCTCAGTTTATTGATTTTCATATAAATTTTTGTCAGTAATTTATTGAAAATTTTGGAAGAAGTCATTCCAAAGAGATATCTAAACTTTTCTATGCTGTTCTATATAGATTTTGAAGTATGAGATATATATATATATATATAAGTTTTCAGTTAACTGATGAAAATTATCCGAAACGTTTAATGATTAAATATTTTAAATGTCGAATCATTCTAAATTTGCTGATATATATGTTTTTCTTGTTTGAAAATTCAGAACATTTAAAATTATCGTTACTTACTATGAAAATCATTTTTAACATCATTTGAATAATCTATAAAATCGGTACTTCTTATTATAACTGTCACGTTAAAATTGTTCAATTATAATTCAATTCATAGTTAAGAAATCTATAAAAAATTGCGTTTACAACATTTTTATTAACTATAAACAAAAAGTAATAGACTTATCAAGTTATAGATGTCTAGACATAGTGGAATGCATCTGTACATTCCCTAGAGAAAGAAGGATAAAATCAGACAAACAAGAATATTGTATTAGAACTATATAATATTCCAACATGCATTCAACTTTTGCAATTCTAGTAAGAATTAAAAATTTTGGATACAATCCTTGTTGCATTTAATGAATGCAAAAATTCAAAACAAGGATTGCATTCTAATCATCTCATTAAGACGAGCGAATGATTATAAAAAATATCATGCATGTGTATCTGTCAGATTTTGTAAGCTAGACAAAATTCTGAAAGTAAATGGCAGATTCTCTGCAGTCAGGAATTCATTAGCATAACGTACATAAAGAGATATAAAAAAAAAGAATTTTGATGTTTTCGAGAGAATAAAATATCATATTAATGCATAACGTATTTTATAATAAAAATTAATCTCGAATAATTTTTTGATATCATCAGAAATCAAACAAATATAAATCTGTTATCATCATTAAAATTATTTTTGTGGGAAAAAAATCAGGAAAATTGAGTTTATTCTTGATCACTGAAACTCAATAAAAATTCTCATATTATTATTTTAAACAAACATATTTTAGTTTTATATATTTTTTAATGATTACATTAATTATTGTTTGAGTTATAAACATTAAGAAAATCAAAATTAAATAATTAACTATAGTTGCGAAAACAATACAAATTAATTTAAAAGTTAGAAAAACTTTGATTATTGTTTATTTTATATATATTTTTTCGAAATGTTGGAGTGAAAATTTATATTTTTCACAAGTTTTACTGAATCTATTTTAATATAAAATAAGAAGCAAAACAAATTATTGAAATTTATCGGAGTTTTTAAGAAAACATTAAAGAAAAATATTAATATTCAGTAATACATAACTAACATAACTCTACTTATTTTTTATTACCTCTTATTATATAAGAAGCTGATGTGATATTACTATATATTGTATTTTTTAAAGAGTTATCTTGTTTATATTATAAACAAAGTATAGTAGATTAAGTTAATTTGCCTCTGGTTGTTTAAGTTAAATAACTCTCTTGATTTGTTGATAAAGTTCAAAACAGATCAATTTTAATGAATTCTATATGAAATATTAATATTCTTAGTTTAAAAGATGATAATAAAATTTAATTTCTAATGTTTTTGTTATGAAATTATAAGCAACAATTAATATTTATAAGATTAAATGATGAATATTTGTTTACATATAAAAATAAACATTAATCGTTTATTTTTATATGTAAACAATCATGTTTTGTTTTCCATCATTATTTTTAGTAGTTTAGAAGAATTACTGTATATGGATAAATTCTAAACTAAGCTCTTTAAAGCATAACAATTTTAATAATAAAATGATTATTATTTAAGCGAATAAGTTAAATACAAGTTTTTATAAACACTATCCTTTCAATATTTAAAAATGCAAAGTGTCTAATAGAAATATAAGCTTTGTTTTTTTACGTAAAGAGAAAACACAGTACAAACTTATTCAAAATTTAAAGGATCGCATTATTTTATATCATTAAAGATTTATCAAGTATTTTTTGTAATAATGGATGTCCGATAGTTTGGTGATGTTTGTATTGTTGGATTTTCTATTTGTTGGATATTCTTATTCATCAAAAATTAAGCAGAATAGAGTCTTAATTTGAATAAATGATGCGACACTTCATAAATTATTTCAAATATTTTAAAAGGTTTCTTTTCTTGGTGAATTTTTATTTTTGATTTTGTTCTAAAGTTCAAATCATTGGTGGATTTTGCAGAAATTAATATATGGTTAAACTTTCAAAAAATATAATTAATTAATTAATTAAAATATACATAAATTATTAATAAGCAAATATATAACTAAATTAATATATTTATAAGCAAATCCGTAAATACAAATTAAAATAATGTAATTTTAATTTCAAAAAATTCAAGAAACAATTTTAGTTAGAAAAATCTAAAAGAAATCCTTCCGAAAAAACAGACATCAAAGGACAGTTATAAACAACTGTTTACATCTGAAACTAGATCAAATGTCAAGGACATTGAACTCATTTTCTATTAAGTCATGTTTGCAAAGACAATTTTAAATGATACATGTTGAAACTATAAATATGTTTTACTATGAAATAACTCACCTAATTCAGATAATAACAGAGTGACAAGAAATATGTTCCAATGGGAATGTGCGAAGACATTTTCCCTTTCCTGAAATCATTTCTATGATATCATTAGCATTTAGCCAACTTAAATCATACAAGTAAGAATTCCCTAAAGTATTAAAACTTCATATATACCTATGTTGACTATTTATATTAAATTATCAAAAACCTATAAATATAAGCTATACATATAAAAAATTGTAAATAAATTTGCTTAACATTAATGTAAAATCGATAATAAATACGATTACTATATAAATCTATATAATATATTGGCAATAACTGAATTAAATATTTGTTTTCTTATTCGTAAATTAGAACAAATATTATTTTAAAAAAATAAAATTGTCATAGCATAACAAATGCAAAATTAATGATGTTTTTAGAAAATCCAATTTATTATTATTATTTTTTTTTAAATTCAAAAATGCTTTCATTATTTTTTTTATCTGATCAAAGCTTAATTCACAAATGCTATTATCACAGACTGCTATTTAATTTTCCAGACGATTAAAGATTAGCATCATGGTTAAGTCGGGCGAATAACTACCAATAAGGATTTGAATGGATCAATATTAATTCGGTTAGTAAGTCATTGCCCTGTAATTAGGACTTAATTAAATACAGTACAAAAATATCATAAAATAATAATATCATTATTAAAATGCCGAGTTTAAAATATATAAATGACGTTAATCTTAAAACATTTCTATTTTTATAATTAACCGAGTTGAGATTAAAAATAGTTTTCTCTCATATTTTATATAACAGTATTATGATTAATATGCTCTAGAATTTTAAATTCCTGTAGTTATGGCGTAAAAGTAAACATTGTTGACATAAGATAGTATGCAGCACGGATGATTCAACGATGTGATAAGAGATATTACATATTATCAACGTATGTAAAAATGTCATATATAATTTATTTTGATGTAGTTTGTGCTTTATCTATATTCATTCTGTCAAAATGAATTATTATAACGTTAGAAAAACTGTTTAATGTTTCATTATCGGAATGCTTTATACAAATGAGATTTGACATAAAATTATTCATGCGCTTTTAATGGATATTCTTATCAGTTCAAAAACAAAATATATATATCTTACAATAAGGTGGCTTAAATTGTTTTAATAAAGTAATAGTTCCGACTGTTAAATTTTAAATGCTCTGTAAAGTTTAATTTTCTCAATCGTATCGAAATACCTTATTCTTTTTTCCCTTAGAGATTTTCAATTCTTGCTTGATATCACAATGCCAAATACTTTTCTAGCAACATCATAAAACATTCACACGCCTTTCATATAACAGATAAATTGGTTTAGGATCTATAAAATTAAATTCCGAAACTTATTTTTATTTTATATCTTGATATCTTGTAGTTTAATATCTTTACATCTTACGTTTTATGTTCCAATTCTGTAGAACATAAAGATAAATAAAATGACTTTATGTCTTGTAGAACTGGACAGAAAAAAATATATATTGCTTTTATAAATCTGTACAGATTAATATTTATCAATGAATCACATATTATATTTTTTTTATAAATTTAATTTTTTTTATTGGCTACTACTTTGTTTTATACTGTATTTCGGATTGTGACTTATAAATTGATTAATAAAATTAAGTATGGCCGTTATATAATTCCATTTTTTAATTAGAATTTCGGTTTAATATCTTACATTATTTAGCTATAAGTGAGCTTGATTGAAAAATAAACGAGGGTTTTTAAAAGAATTTATCAAAGTGAGGGGAAAGTGTGAATGTTGAAAGCAACAGAAAATTTCCAGCTGAAGATGACATTGTCCTAGAGGGTAGTTGCCACTGATGACATTGTTAACGTCTTCGCGGGTGCAAGTGATGGGTATTTCGTTCACAAGAACTAACAAGCTGTTTGACATCTTTTCCAGTAGTTTTCTTCACAAAGATAATTTTTTCCGATTTATATTTTTATTTTAAAACCAGTTATACTACAATTGTCATTTAGCTCTTCTTGAATTTCACAAATTAATTCTATATTTACCCGCAGCAATATCATTGGTTTTAATTGCCATAATTATCGTTTTTCTGTTAATTAACTAAAGTTACGAGTTAATAAATTTTTATGGAAAATAGATGTAATATTATTTGATAACCAACAAGTTACTGATACATTTTTCTTTACACATATTTGATACTCATAACTAATGAAGCAAAAAACGCTAACTATGGTAATTAGGAAATATTTCTGACAAACATAATTTGCCGTAATTCGATATGTGAGAAATAATCAAATGAATAAAACTATATTATAAACATGAATCGAAAAGTTTAAAGATAAAAATGATAGTAAATTAGAATTTTAAAGAATAAAAATATATTATAAACATGAATCGAAAAGTTTAAAGATAAAAATGATAGTAAATTAGAATTTTAAACTTTTTACTCTTTATATCAATACAGATTTTTGAAAAATAGTTTTATCTTTAGAGCTTTACATTACATTATCAAATAATCACCTCTTACTTTATATATCTTTTATCTGATTAATTAAATTCATAATTTAAATACATGATAATTGGTATCTTTAGAGCTTTACATTACATTATCAAATAATCAACTCTTACTTTATATATCTTTTATCTGATTAATTAAATTCATAATTTAAATACATGATAATTAAATTCGTTAATTATATACATCTCTTAGGATTAATAAACTCACTGTTATATATTAACTTTTCAATGACTTCATTTTGGATATTTAAAATTATAAATTCCATATCGGGTGCTATTATTTCTGTTGATTGTTCTGTTGAAAATATAATAATCGACACACTATCTTAAAATTAAATCGATTAACATCTAGGCCAGTTTTGAAATTAAATTTAAAGAATTTATTATCAAAACATGCTTACATAATAAATCTATTAAAAGTTTATAGACTTGTATGAAAATAATTATTAATTTATCCTAAATAAGGCTAAATTATAAATTTACCTAATTGTTAATTAATTTTAACTGAATCCATTTATGTTATTTAATTTATTTTGACGATGTTGGCATTATTGCTTACATAATTCACTTGTTTATCGTATTATTTATTGATCAAAAAATC
The DNA here is from genome assembly GCA_000484575.1 of Olivierus martensii. NCBI lineage: Eukaryota > Metazoa > Arthropoda > Arachnida > Scorpiones > Buthidae > Olivierus > Olivierus martensii. Next base: position 114,155 of record AYEL01067532.1, read on the forward strand.
AAATTGATTGGATGTATATTTCTAATTATATGCTCTATACCAAATTTTGAACATATTTTAAAATATATAAAATTATATTAAGTAAAAAATCATATAACACCCTTTCTCTTTCCTTAGATATTTAATCAACTGAACTGGAATACTTAAAATTGTATTTATTTAATTAATATAATAAAATTAACCCATCTAAATTATTATTTTTTCTTTAATTTTCTTAAATTAATTTTGTGCTATTTGAATATGAAGTTTACATATAAAGTTTCATGTTAAATATCTAATTAATATTTTTATAGTTAATTATATTATAGATTTATATAAATTATGTTTATATTAGTCGCATTATTATATCAAATTATGCTTATTCATGTATTTATATTATCAGAGATGAATCCTATTGATTATGTGACATATATTAATGGCACTGATCAAACTGTTATGCAAATGATATTTGTTAATGGATTCAAGTGCTATTATAACATCATGTTTAAGCTATATAAATAAAACAGACAAGAATAGATATTCAAACATAGCATATTATACTGACGAAATAGAAAGATGCTTCGAATGATGCAGTAAATATTTTTCAAAAAGTTATTAAATGATGAAAATATTACTCATTGAAGTAAATTCTAAAATTTTCCTATAATTAAGTAAAAGATTTTACTTTTGCTAAAGATTCTGAAAGCTCAACCAAAATACTTCTAATAAATCTAAATAATAAATTCTATTTCTCATATGATACTTTATGATTTCAAATCAAAAATTATAATAATAATAATTCTGCAAAACAGGTGGTTATATTGTTTTTACTATAAAATTGAATAAAATTCACTCATGATAGCTCTCGATGATTAACTACCATAAAATCAACTAAATTATGAATATTTTATATACAAAAAACTGATATAAATAATAGTTCATTCTGAATCTGCGTGCTTATTTTGAATTTATTAATTTCCTTTTCAGAAGTTTTTATGAATATTTTTATCGGTTCATAAATATAAAAAATATGTTCTTAATTTTTTGAAATAATATAAATTTTAAATTTCTGTTTTGCCATTTTTATTTTTTGTATTGGTTTTCTTTCCAGTTCATTGAATATTTGTGATTGTACCGAGTTTTCACATCTCAACTTTTTTTTCAACTTTTTAAGAATTGAGAAAAGAAATTTTTTTAAAAATAAAAACATTTTAACAACCTAATTAAATGAAAAAGTTTTTACTTACATAGAAAAATACTTTTCGTTCTGCTACTTATTTGTGAATGTCATTCATGATCTTTATAGAATCAATATTTGTTAACCTATTACTTTTATATGTAGATACTTGAATCAGATTATTTATTTTCGACATGTACCCTATTTCAATATAATAATTTAGAAAGAAGGACATGTAGATAAGCTTATAATTATTAATAATAAATCTTTATACAGGAAAACCTGTGGTAGGTGGCCACCTTTCCGCGACTGAGATTGTAGCCACCAAATAGATGCTGTCCTCCAGACACAGCTACAAATTTCTTTATTAAACATCAAAGTTTATTATACAGTTTCACATTGTCAATTAAATCCAATGAAAGAAATCACTAATTAATGTCTGTTTTCGGGATTTTTCACTTTAGAATACAAATATCCCTCCTATAACACGGTAGATAGGTTCTTGAAAAACAGCGTGTTGTGTGAAATCGTGTTATAGGAGACCCAGAGCCAATATAAAAAGGAGAGATACGTTCCAAACCCAATGAAAAATAAATTACTTTCTTTAATTCCACTTAAGAAACTTAATTTTTATTATCAATATTAATAACACGAAACATAAAGAAAGAAAAAATATATACGTAAGACCCTAAAAATAATATACATCAAACAAAAGGAAAGAAAAATATACAGCCTAAATAACATTCATTTAATGATTATATCTTCTTTACGGCTAAAAATAAGAATGTTTTTTCTTTTTACCAATATCAACTTCAATTTCTAAACTTTTCCCACATTTAAACTTTGTGAATCTTCTGTTCTCACGGAAAGAAAAAATATACAGCCTAAATAACATTCATTTAATAATTATATCTTCTTTACGGCTAAAAATAAGAATGTTTTTTCTTTTTACTAATATCAACTTCAATTTCTAAACTTTTCCCACATTTAAACTTTGTGAATCTTCTGTTCTCTTTACAAAATCTGCAATGTAACCCACTACAACCCGCTAAAAAGCAATCGTTCCTTAGCATATAAAAAAAAAATTTTGAATAAAATGTTTTTCTTCTCTTTCACATTCTTCTATTGAAGAACGAAAACTTACTTTTTATCCAAGAACTGTACGTTTGGAACACAAAATACAAATGGCGACAATTAACGCAATCACAAAATTAATTCAATTTCAAATCGAAATCGAAAATAGACTGCGTATCGTCCTCTCACAGCAAACTAACGAAATTGTGTTTATGACTAATTTTAGCAAACTATTTACCAATAATTGCATTTTGTGTGTATATTCTATGTCCCTAGTATGGATTTACAAAAATTAATGAAAATATTTGTGTTGTAGCAGAGTAAACATAATTTTCTAAATGTGTTAAGTAAAAACCGTGTTGTAGCGTATTATATGAGGGTTTCCGCAATTTTCAAATAGTGTTGGAGCGAAACCGTGTTGTAGGAGAATGTGTTATAGGAGGGATACCTGTACTCAGCTGATCGATCTAGATCCCATCTGACATTTCTGATCAAACACGATTTGCTGGCCATCTAGTAGATGTTGCACACAAGGTGCCGAAATCAAATATCACTGGCTATGGCCACGGAACACTGATGGCCATTTTACACAGTTTAAAATCCCGCAATATGCTTGGGTGGATATTAAGGTGGCTACAGCTTGCAGGCTGGCCACCTAGTTTAGGTGGCCACCAGCACACGTTTTCCTGTATATTGAAATGCGAAATTATATAAGATGATATCTGTTAGTTGAATACTATCAATATTAATCAATTTTCTCTTATTGATCACTTGAAAATTGGTCAACAGTTAATCAAAACTAAGGATGGCCACCAGCACACGTTTTCCTGTATATTGAAGTGCGAAATTATATAAGATGATATCTGTTTGTTGAATACTATCAATGTTAATCAATTTTCTCTTATTGATCACTTGAAAATTGGTCAACAGTTAATCAAAACTAAGAAACTTAGATAAATTGAGAAGTAGGCCTAATTATCATTTCCTGACAGTTTCTAAATTTTCTTACATTTTTGTTTCTGTTTTTATTGTGCGTTTATTTTTCCATTTTCATATTTCCTTTATTTTTTCAAAAGATTTAAGATTTTTCTTTCGTTTAATTTAGTCTTTAAAATGATTCATTCTGTTAATAAGTTATCTTATTTTTGGATTTTTTTACTAAATAAATGCATCATTAAGATACAACTACTACATAATATATATCTTATAGAGTAGGGGTGGGCAACCTCCGGCCCGCGGGCCACATTATTTTATTATATCTAATATCAACGCTATGTATACTTACATATCTGTACCTTCTCTTTTTTAAATAAAAGATCGGAATGTATGCGGGCCACATTATTTTATTATATCTAATACAACGCTATGTATACTTATACCTGTATCTTCTCTTTTTTAAATAAATACTTTTATTATCAATTGTTTTTGTCATTCAACGCTATGTATACTTACATATCTATACCTTCTCTTTTTTAAATAAATACTACATTGTTGTTTTTGTTTTGGCCTGTGGCCCACCATAAATTTTTCTATACAGCCCCTGTTTTTGTTTTGGCTCGTGGCCCACCATAAATATTTCTATACGGCCCCCTACAAAAAAAGGTTGTTTTTGTTTTGGCCCGTGGCCCACCATAAATTTTTCTATACGGCCCTCTACAAAAAAAGTTGCCCATCCCTAGCTTAGACTAACGGATAGTAATATACAAAAAAAACTTGCTCACCCTTGCTATAGAGTATTAAATTCTGAATAAATAAAATAATAAAAATCAAATTTTTCCCATATTTTAAGATGTCTTGAAATTTATTTCCTTTTTCTCTAACTGAATAAATGAAGTTTAAAACGGTAAATAATACGAATTTTTTTACATAAACTATTCAAGTGTTAGTAGCAATGACAACAGATCACAGAAATAGTTTATATATCTTTTTTCCAGGAAAGTTGTGAAAGCACTTAATAAATTGTATTAAATCCCCAAAGACCATCAGAATTATTTAAGACATTGGCAACCAGACAATAACATTTTGTTTTCAAACAAAGTATATAAATGATTGATTTGTATTCGCAAATCGCAATTCAATCAATTAGTTATGCATTTACTTGATCTGACTTTCAGAATGTCCATAGAGAAGCAAAGATAAAGAACATAGTTGTATCCTTAAGAACATAAATCATTATATAATAAAGAATAAATGAAAGCTGTAAATTTATCAGACACTTTTCCTGAATTTTTCTGAAGATTCATAAATTATTTTAAAAATTTATACTTTAATAAAATTTTTAATAATTAATTAATTTTTTCTTATGACAACGAAATAACAATAAATATTAATTTTGGAATTAAACAATAATTAATAATTTTATTAATTTATGTTATAGTGTTGCTATGTATTGGATTAATAATTAATTATTTAAATTTAAGTTAAGATAGCTTAATATATTATTTAATAATTAAATTTTAATATTTGACTAATTTCCCAAAATAAAAATTTGCCTTAGCCTTGAATCAAACCAGGAATATTGGGTTATTGTTACAACGCTTTAACCAGTTAGACTATCAAAGCACTGGTAGATTTCATTTCAGGAAGTTTATATATTAATTAATTTGGCTGGTTTAGAATATATAGGCTAATCCAGTAATTTGGTGCTGTATTTTATTTATATATTATCAAAATATGTACTATTGCAGCAATAATGCAGTGTAAATGCATTGAATGTTGTTTTTTTAATGCCAGAATGAAACCTGGATAAGCTGGAATACTGTCTACGTTGGAAAAATTTTGTAGTCCATTGCGATTCCAGCTTAGACAAGTTTTACTGTATATACAAGTATTTATTATTATATTCGTAATTGTTTTAATGATATAATAAATAATCTCCCGTTAAGTTTTTATCAATTTGCCTATAGTCTACTGTATATAAATTTCAATTGTAATTTTTATAAAATTTTAACGAATATTAACATTTATTTTTAATATTTTATAATTAATAATTATTTTGAAAAATCTCAAAAATTTCAACTTAGAATTGTTGACATTTAATTCTCAAAATTTTTATTTATTCGAATCGATATTTTCATATACATGTATTATTTTTCTTATATAATTTTAGCTTATGACAACGAAATAACAATATATCTCAAAATCTAAAGATTACCGATTATATCATAAATAATAGATGAAGTTAGATGATGACAAAAAAAATACTTTTTCTCTTTTCTTTTACATTTTAATTTGGAAAGAAATGAGAATTACAAATTTTCTCTTCTTTCCATTTTTTCTAAAATGACCTTTTGATTTTTAGGATATTCTGTAAAAATTTCTGCTTGAATTGTTATTGATCTGTTTTAAAATTGGATAACAGTTATCCACTTGAATTTATTTGTTCCGCTATTGATTTCAATCAATAAAGAGCAGATAATGTATTTCTAATAACCGAGTAAGGGATTTCGAAAATTTTCAAATTATAAACTAATAATGCAAATATATATAAAAAACAACAATTTGTTTTTATTTTATCAAAAACTCTTTTAATAAAAATAATTTCATTTTTTAATAAATCAATGAAATTAATGGCTTCCTTGATTTCGGATTGACATTCGGTGAACTGGAATATGTCTGCTTTGTCATTACAGTTAGAATGACTGACTTCATTATACTGCAATATAAAAACAAGAAAAAAAATCTAAGTTTGCTTTGATGTTATTTTGAAAACATTTAACTCGAAAAACAAACTATTTTTTTATTAACATTTAAATTAAACTTAATAAATAACGTTAAAAAAATTTTATAAAATATTCAAATTTTTTTTATTTTCCTTTGCATGTCTCCTTCAATTTTATTTTCTATTAATTTGTTGCCATCTACATATGTTGCATATTTTTCACTTATTCAATTCACAAGCATATAAATTTATTTTTGATGAGATTTCCAACTCAGAATAAATCTCTAAAGCAATGGTTTAATCAGTCCCGTTGTTTTTGGAAACGATAGAATTTGTCTAGAGAAGTCTAATTTTGTATTGAAGCGAATAATACAATAATAAAATTAAAAAAAGTGCCGATTAATTAATTTTAACAATGTCGTAAAATTAATTAGGTATTTCTTCTTGTTTGTATTTTAACAAAGGATTTTAACAGATATATAATCGGACATCAATATTTTTCAAATATTTTATGTTGCAACTTTCCATAAACTTTTTACCAACTTTGTAGTTGCTTTTTACATTTTTTAAATTATTTTTATTAGATATAAGTATTTAAACGATTTCTTTTTATATTTAGACAGCAATTCGCCCCAATAGATAAATAATTCAAATGTAAATTTCTTGGTTAGTATATAAAATAATTTCGTGCATTTTTCGAGAAGTAAAACTTTCTCGAAAATTTATGGAAATTTTATAGTATTTTCAAGAAGATAATCGCCTTTTCTTCATTTTATTCCCAAAGCAATTGTACGCATTATATGTTATCGAATAAATCGAAACGAAATTGAATATCATCAGTATTTTCCTTGCTAAATTATTTTTATCAATTTAGAGAAAATAGAAAAGTAAGGAAAAAATAAAGCATTCATTACTCAGACTGAAAATATATTAAACCGAAGATAGACAGGAATTACTTCATACACGAATTGTCCATCAATGACTCAACTTTTTTGTTTTTATAAAAAAAAACTAAATGTCTAAAAGTTAAATTTTAAAGAATCTCAAGTATGGTTAAAGTAATGTGAAAGTTTTAAATAATGGATGTGCTTTACCCCAGTTTAATGATAATTTTTTAATGACGAAATACTTAAAATAATTTTTGAAAAGTGAAATCAAAACTCGTTAATAAAATTTAAAAATCACGCCTAAATAGCCTATGTAAAATAATTAAATATTTTTAAAAAATTATATTAAAAAAATGCGAATTTTTTTAATATATTATATAAAACCTATGATTTTTATATTTTATATATTAACTTCTAAATTAATAAAATTATTACAGTAAAACTTGTCTAAGCTGGACACTGTAAAAGTCGGAATCCTGCTCAAAATGGAAAATATTTTTACTCCCGAACAACGTCCATAGAAATATCAAAAGAAAATATCTGTATAACGTGGAAACTGTCTAACGTGAAGACGGAAAGCATTTTTAAATTTTACTGAATAAAATAATACCTGTGTAAGGTGCAAAAATAATAATTTTTTTCTCAAATAAATTTTCATTTTAGAATTAGACTACGAAACTGTCTATTCTGAAACTGAAAGTTACTTTAGTTATAATAATTCAGCTACAATATTGCATATTATTTAATCAAATTGCCAATACAGCAGTACAAATATTATAGAAAATTAATGACACTATATTTGAATAATCTTAGAAAATTTTTTTTAATTGGAATTGGGATCAAGTCTACACTCTGGACTGAATTTTGGCACTTATGAGATTGTAATAAGCTGCAACATGAACATTAATTAGTTTCAATTTCGTCTTGTATTCTTGTCTGGGATATTTCATTTTCATTATCACTTTTGCAATACAAATATTATAAAAAATTAATGACACTATATTTGAATAATCTTAGAAAATTTTTTTTAATTGGAATTGGGATGTTTTAAAGACTGCTTAAATAGTACTGTATTGTCTTGAGTAATAATTAATAATAATCATTATTTAGAATTGATTATTTTTTTTAGCATTCATCTGCTGCAATCTTTTTCTCCACATATAAGTTCTGGCACATTATTAATATGAATATTCCTATTTTTCAAATCCATAAAGATGGATTTGAAAAGTAAAAATACTGTTTTCTGGGATCTAAGATCTATTTATTATTTGTTTTATCAAAGAAGCAGTCTTATGTAGCATCCAGGCAGTTTGTTCTCATCTATCCTTTCTGTATGATCTAATTATCTTAACTATAAACAATTGAGTTCTGCTGCTTCTAATAACACAAGAAATCACAAGAAGCACTTGAAGCAGGATAAATACACTAATTTATTATTAGATATATATCTATGCTCTACACAACTTCTTTACTACGCTGCTCCATAATTTCGACACACTAGAATAATAGTAAAATTTTATTATTAATTTTGTAAATTTCAAAAGCTACTAATTTATTTCAACTTTCAATCTAATTCAATAGGCTCTTTCATTTACCAATTTCTAATAATGCATTCTTAATTTTCAAACAGGTCTAATGCTTAATTATTTATTGATTCTACATCGATTAAGATGAAGATGAATACATTTAAATATATCTGAAAAAATTTTCATTTAAATAACTATTATTTCATAAGATAGTAAAATTTCATTGTTTCATTTCTTTTACCATCCAATTGCATTATTATGAAATTATACTGAAAAGTATATGTTTTGAAATAACTATAATGTAATTCATAATTAACTATTACATTTCATTTGCTAAAAAAATATTTCATTAGAGAATTATAGATTTATTTTCTCCATCAAAGTTTAAAGTAATGATTCTAATGTTAATGATTTAATTATCATTTTAAAAAATGCTCCCAATTTCTTTTATGAATATTTAATATAATGAAATCAATGATTCATATTTCTTATTATTATTAATTTTTTAATTTTAAACTTTCAACATTTAGTTTTATCTAATATTTCAAATATGAAATGTTGTTTGTATCTTTAGTAGCAATTTGATATTCTCTACAAATAATTTCAAACACATTTTATCATAAAATATAATAATAAATTATAAATAAAATTTCATGGAAATTCAAAAGCATTCCACAAAAATTTCTATCTTATTGAAATTTTAAAAAATTCCATAAAGTGTTTAATGTTTAGTTCTGCAATATTTAAAATTCAATTATATATATTATAATATATCATATTTCATAATAATTTAGTTGACATATTGCACAATGTATTAAATTCATTATATTAATGTACCAATATGCATGGAATTGATAAACCAATAGATGCATAAGTTATCTTGGTCCAAACCAATTATTTAGACATGAATGATTTTAGGCAGCTTCCTGATCCAAAAATTTAGCTAAGAGATATCAAAATTCATCAATTCAATATTTAGATATAAGTAATAATAGTACATAATAATATCAAAATAAAAAACAATATTTGAAAAGTCAGCTTAACTTTCCCTTTCAAAGATGAATTATCAATAAATTACTATAACTGAATATTTAATTTTTTAATTAATAGATAATGCGATATGTAAAATTTATTATATTCAAAAGATAAAATTTATAATTAGATCTAAAAAATTTAAAATTTGTTTGAGAAAGAATATTACTAATTATAAAAACAAATATTTCCAGTGGCCAAAAGAGAAGCTGTAAAGCTAAGCTCCTAAAACTAAGGTTTTTAATATTTTGACTTTTTTTATAGCTTAAATATATAAAATTATTTTATATATTTATTCTAAGCTAATATCAAAAATACCATTCTTACATAAAATATAAATTATATACTAACTATACTTATTATATACAGTGTATAAATTTTTACAGTGCCTTAAAAAATTTCTAGTGTCTGCTATTGGTTCCAGCTATGCAATTTATTCAAATTTCATTTTGTTTTTAAAATACAGTAAAACCTCGATTTTACGGACTTCGATTTTATGGACTTCGGATTTTACGGACCCAATCCCAAAAATAAAATAAATAATAATAATACAATATTTGCATAAACTGTCTACAGTACCAGTTTTTAGGCAGAGGTCACATTAATCAGTACAAGTATGTTGAAAATGCTAATTAATGTTTATAAAAAAATGTGCATATTTTAAAATAATTACGAAGCATTATTTATATATACAGTTGATTCTTGCTATTCGCAGCAGTTACATTCTGTAAGTTCTTCACGAATATTGATTATAGTGAACCCTTATGTCTATGGGAAATAGAGAGTTAAATTCCTGCAAATCTTTCTTCCCAGCATTTTCATAATTTATTTGTGTGTGTTTTCTATTTAAAGACACATTATTATGTGTCTTTAAATAGAAAACACACACACTTTTACATTACAGTAAAACCTCGATTTTACGGACACCATTCCAAAAAATAAAATAAATAATATTAATACAATATTTGCATAAACTGTCCATAGTATAGCTACATCCAGCGTTTCTTATCTGCACTGGTGCGTGTAAAATAAAGCTAAAAAATAAAATAAATAATAATAATACAATATTTGCATAAACTGTCTACAGTGGTTCTCAACCATTGTGCCGCCAAACCTTTGACAGTGTGCCGCGAAAAATTAAGAATGTATTGTATGCATGTAATGTATACAATACATTCTTAATTCATAATTGTATGAATCATATACTCTATATTAATAGTGAAACGTGGTTGACTAGATATCCCTTTCTGCAGTCGAACCATTGTACCACAGAAATTTATGAAAATATATATAGTTTCAGTTTTCGAATTAGTTTCCATATACTTTTATAAAAAAAATCCACTTCAAAATTAAAATTATGAATGTATTAACTCAAATATTAACTAATTTATATTAATTTTATGCTTTTTTTAAATTTATACATAAGATTTAATTTAAATTTTTCTATATGCAATAAAACCTCGATTTTACGGACTTTGGATTTTACGGAGTAATTTAGTGTAGATGGACTATGTTAAATTTAATATTTTTTTGAGCTGTCCTCATTAGTCAAGATACCAATCTACAGCCATATGTCAGAATTAGACAATTTTATTGGTAAAAGTCTTCACAAAAACTATATATTATCACTGTTCTTGGAATAAAAACAGCAATAACCATGTTTAGATTGCTGCAACTACAACTAATAGAGAGTAATAAAATGGCAAAAAGTGAATAATGGACAAAAATGCAAAAATATGTTGGGTACAAGATGATTCTGAATCAGAGAGATTATACATTTATTGATAAAGGTCTCACAAAGACCCTGCTGTTATTCTCCATACTTACACACTATCAAAAATATTATATTTACAATATCATGTAAAAAATGAAGAAATAATTTTGATTGTATTTGTAATGATACTACAATAACTCTTGGATGGTAATTATGCATAACCTCACAAAAACCTTTCATTTTAACTTACCTAAATGGCTTTAGATCTACTACGTTGTGACATCATATTTTCATGCAAAAAAAACAAACCTGAAATTTCTGTTTCTCACCTGGATAGTTCAATCATATTCCAGTGGATAATTCATCTAATGATGTAAACAAAGACATATTAAATTGCCTATCTAAATTTCATTAGCTGAAAATACTGTATGTTAGTTGATATGTCAGACTACAAAACAAACATTATATTGATTGAAATATAACCCCCATTTACAGTTATCCATTTCATGCATTCAAATATTTGTAATTAAGCCTAATTGATATTCACAAACTTTTAAAATTTCATCTCTCTCCTAATTTTCATCAGAAAATTCTGAAATTTATTTCAATTTAGATTAGATATCTCTCTATAGTGGCTGAATTTTTTTACATTTGCAGAATTTAAGAAGTATTCACTATGTATGTTAAAACAATGGTTATATGATTCTCTTTTGCAATAGTTTAGCTATACAATTAAAATAATTCTTGCTAGTTAGCTGCTTATCTGCTGAATAAATCAAACCATAAATCATGAAATTCTGACAATATTTCGCAGGTAAATTTGTTTAAGAAATTAATAAATTCTATTGCAAAAAACTGACAAAGGTTTGTTGCAGGTTTACTGTAAGTGTATAAAAGCAGTCTCTCTCACATTCACTCAGTTGCTTATATTACTCTCAGATATATCACAGAAGCATCTTTGTAGACCAGTTAACATAATCGAATAATCAAATATATCCATACTTATGAACCCCACTCAAAATATATCCATACTTATAAACACTGTTTCTATATCATCCTCAGATTCACTCTTCTCATTATTCTCTTTTACAAATATATCCATACTTATCTTTGTAGACCACTTAACATAATGGAACAATCAAATATATCCATACTTATAAACACTGTTCCTATATCATCCTCAGATTCACTCATCTCGTGAGCTTTCAGAAGTGCCTTCCTTGACAATGAAATCCTGTGCCTTCCTTGACAATGAAATTTTAACAATTTGTATAACTAGCTGAAAGACATTTGTAATAGAGCAAGATTTGTAAAGAGTTTCACAAATCTTGCTCTATTTCTTAGGGATGCATCTTTTTTTTCTACAAAAGTATGTTTTAGAGAAATTTTTTAATAGAATTGCTAGTGTATAATTGTAACAAAAGCTGCATAAATTTATTAAAATTTTCATTTATAAGCAATAAATTATATTTTCTGATATGAAATTTCTATTTTTGAAAGTTTTATGAGTACTTTTCTAAAAATATACAAATATATATCAACAATCACAAAAGAAATCTAAAAAGAATTTCTCTCATACAAAAAACAGCTATATTATTAGCTGATTTGTACTAATTGATTCATCAAATTTCTTGTATGCTTTTGGGTTATTTTGTATTGTTTAACCAATACAACATACCCTAGAGCTAAATACGTGGGAGAGAGATTTTTCCAAGAAACAATTTAACGAAGATTGCTAGTGTGACATGCATACCTATAATGATCATATTTTACTTTTTTTTTTATTCTTTGCATAAATTGAAGTGATAATGTAATAAAAACAAATTATTTATAAATAATAATACTTATTTAAATAGAAGTAAACAATATTTTCAATCATTAAATCAGATCTTTTCAATTTTAAGTATTTTGTGTCATTGATTGAAAAATTCATTTTAGTTTGGAATTTCAAAATTTCAATTTATCTTAATGCAAAACTGAAACAATAAAATATAATACAATCTAAAATGATGAAAAACAGGAGATAATATAAGAATGTTCCACAAATTTTGACCAATTCAAAACAGGTTTTAATAAATATATTGTAAATATCCAAAAATATGTTCCAAACATATTTAGGAACCAACATTGGAGAATACATAAATCAAAATAAATATAAATTAACAGATTTATTAAAGTGCTATCAGATTGATTTTCTCATTAAAATATTGCATATTTTATTAATGTAAACATAATATCCTTGATAGACTGAAAGTTCATTGTCCTTTGTTTTGTCTATGATGTTGAACAGATTAGAACCATTAACTAAAAACAAATTCAAGTGGATAAAAAACATATCCAATAAATAAACCAAAAATAAAGCAATTTAATCTTTATTCAAAGTCAAATTCATACACAAAATTCAATTTTTCTTATATGGCAATATTGAAGATCTTTTTGAAAAAGATAATGTAATTATTTTGCATTAAATTTAATTGCTGATTTAAATTTTCATTTTATTTAATCTGCACTAAAAGTTATGGTAATAAAAGCAAGGTAAATAATTTCCTAAATTGAGATGATAGAAATTTAATTAAAGTGATAAGAATTTGTCAGATTTATTTTTATGAAGAGAACAAATAATATATATTACAGTTATTGATTAATTTGTTAAAATTTTTTTATAAAACAACAATATGTTTTAGAATCATGCAGTGAAATTATAAATCTGCTTTTCTAAGCTGTTCATGCATTGTATTAATAATGTAAACATAGAAGAATTTAAAAAATATAACTTAGAATTTAAAAGAAAATATCTATTTTCAACAAAAATCAAATGAAAATATTTAAATTCATTTATATATTTGATGTTTTGTTATCCAATTTTATTGAAAAATGAAAGAAAATGCAGTTTTCTTTGAGAATGTTACTAGAGCATTCAACCAGACTGAATAATTTTTGGTTTATAACAAAGTAATTTATGATTATATTGAAGTGATTAGTAGTAATTAGAGAAATTAATTGCATAATTCTAAATTTAATTTTTAATTGCTTATTCTTTATTGTAATTTGTTTACAAAATTTGAAACAATTCATTTTAATATTATTTATCATGCATGAGTTTTATCCTGATGTATCATAGGAAAGGATGTTTTTAACCTCGAGGTATAACAGACTAGAAAGGAAAATGATGAAATAGCCAACAAGACGTTCTCAGATTTTTATTAAAAAATAAAAATAAAATTTTATAAAATGTATTTACCTCATCTAATCCTTCACTTATTCTGTCATATGTCATACTATCTAATGATTCCCTGGAACCTCGACGACTACTATCTCTGGACATTCTCCTCTTATCTTTCTGTATGATATTAAATTCTGTATTTAAGGAGTGAGGAGATTTTATCTGCCTTGCTGAATCTATTGCCTAAATAAATATAAATTTTAATATCTTTGCAAATTTTGCTTGATAGATAAAAGAATATTTACCTCTTTTCGTGCCCTTAAAGCACAATCTTCTAAGGTATCTGCTGCTTCATACTTTCCTTGTCGCCTATATAGCGCTCCTAAGTTTTTTAATGTGGTTGCTACAGTTGGGCTATGAATAATAAATTTTAATTTTTCATAACTGAAACTGTCTCCTAAAATTCAAATTATAAAATATACCTATCAACTTTAGCTGCCTTATGCCAACCACCATATTCTATGTAAGGTTCACACACTTTAGATTTATTCTTGTTATCTTCTCTTTCTTCAGCTAACTGCCAAATTGGTTTATTTTCTCCTGAAATATAAATTAATTTACATAAATGGAACAAATTCACATTTCTTAAATGCATAAAATATTTTTCTTCTTGGCTTCAGCTTATGTAGAATCTTTTTGGCTTTTATGTCATTAATTGAATATTGTGTTACTAAAACAAATATGCATCACAATTCACTAATTTGTATTATAAGCTTATATATGTATGCATATATATATATATATATAAACATATAAACTTTTTATAGACCTAAATAATTTGATTTTCCGAAGGTTTGAGTTCTTCAACTTAAAACGCTGGGTGTTCTTCTGGGAATAGGTCTAAATCATGTGAAGTTTTGATTCTCGATTCGAGATTTTTTTAATTAAAGTTGGACGGTAAATGTCTGATATTTTAATTTTCCTGCGAAAATTCAAGTTGTCTACAAGTAAAAATTGCAGCATGTTATAAAATCGTTACATATTTCCAACAATTGCGTCGTATCTCTGGTAGATGGCGACTCTGACCTGGACTTAGCACCTCAGAAAAGGGCAAGTTGCAGCGCAAAAGTCACTCATTTAGCCAAGAAACAGCAGCTATTTTCATTTTCAATCCAACATATCCAGATTAAATTTCAAGGATATCTAAAGTAATTGAAAGAAGAATTATTAAACTGATGCGAAGGATTTTATTTCAACCTTCAGAAAAAAAAAAAAAACAAATTTTACGTTTTTTGCAATACAATGAAAATTTTATTTTTCAAATCAAGTAAATCAAGCTGACATAAAAATATTAAAATATACACATCATATTGCATAGGCCGATTTAACAAGCCACAGAAAGTATTGCATCCTCTCAATAGAGATATATTCTGCGCTTGGCCGTTCACACTTCGAAATTTCCAACGTATTTTGATTGGATCACAAATATTGACATTGGAATATCTCAAAAATTAATAACGAACATGTACATTGTTGACGTTTCGAGGACGTATACTGAACAATAACACTTATTTAATTTTAATATATAAGAAGAGAAACACAAGTTTTGCATCAATGCAATATCTAATAACGTGGAGCGAGCGCGAATGCTAGGCTACATATAGCCATTCGGGAATTACGCGACTTTCTGATCACGTAAATCGATAAAACGGTGAAATAATATTTCTGTAATCCCATCCCTTTATCGTGAATGGCAAAATGGCGGTCAGCATTCGCGCTAACTTCACTCTAATAACTACATTCTTTTTTTGTGAGGGCAACTCACTCGAACAAGACTAGGGATATCAGAAAAAGCGACTCGCTATTTGATAAAAAGTGCAGATCATTGATGTCTTATTAGTAATTATGCTAAATATACACGTTTCAAAAAATATAGGATTATGGGACAACCAGTAATATCTGGTTTTTGTATATGCACTCTAAATATGCTTAAGAATATCATAAAATAGTAACAATAATATTCATAAAATATTAATAAAATTAATATAATAATAATATAGTAATTAATATACGCCGAGCATGCGTTAACTTTACATACATAACTGACTAATGCTAATATGTTTTTTGCTCTTTTTTTTTCTTTGAACATACTCGAGACGAATCATGCTGGTACACCTACATATCTTTGGCAGACTTAACAAAAATATCCACACGCAAACGTTGTGGCAAACCGATTTTTCTTTCTCATACTGTTCAATATAATTTTTTTAATAATTTTTATACATGAGCTTAATAAATCGAATATAGATACTCGACTGAATCTGCACAGAATTTGAGAACGCGTCTCTAAGGCACTACATGGACGGACATACAGTCGGCAATGGCTTAATACGAACACACACAAAAAAATACTTAGTGTATATATATGTATATATATTGTACATTGTAAGGCACTTGGAATGCACTTAAAAATTTTTCACGCCAGACAGAAATAATCTTCAGTCTAGGTGGCAAGCATTATATAAATAAATTATGTGAAAAAAGGCTAGAAAAGTAAGCGAACGACGACAATTTTCATTTTAAATATAGACATTTAACAAAAAAAAAAAAAATATTACAAAAAAAAGAGCCTGTCATGGCGATTTTTTGGCGCCTGGCCATCACGTGTCTTGATAGGAAGAATCTGATTGGTGGAGTTATGCCATAAATAATTCTATGTAGCGATTACCAATGTTGTGTCGATTCTTTTCCTGGATTGCACGTTCTGCGTCGGCCCTGCTGGGGAATGTCACCAAAGCTTCTCCATTAGGCCTACCATCTCCGTTCCTCTGTAGTTGAATGCATTCCGGTGATAGCTGCAAGTGAATAATATAAATTATTACAGATAAGAAAACAGTGATAATAATTAAAGCTTTAGATAGCGTCAATTTATTTATCATCTAATCAACTTGATATAAAAACTGAATTGATTTAAAGCCATACATTTTAGTAGACGAACTGACCTGAATTCGACTAATAAATTTGTATGTAATACATAGAAATTAAGGTCTAAAAATTCGGTAAATAGAACAGCAAAACTTCAAAATTTCCTAAACCCACATAAACTTCATTCGTTTTTATATTAAAAAAAAAAAAAACTATGACTACAACGTGTAAAATATATACATTTAATTATTTATTTCCATTTCAATTTATTATTTCGACATCATTTTCAGAACCAATTTTCGTCAGAAAATTCCTCTTTTCTGCATAAACTGATCTCAATTTTCATTTAAGTACAAAGGTTGATGGTTTCAATTCGACAAATAATATTGTGAATGCTAAATCTAAATCAATACTTATTAAAAATAAAGAAAAAAATTTAATTAAAAAGTTTTAATTTCTTTTCTCTCCTTTTGCATTTGGTGACTTTCATATTAACAATTTAGCAAGCGAACATTCTGTATTTTTATAAGAAAATTGCCTGGCGATAAAATCAGCCAGAAAGTGGTAATTTGTACCCATTTGAATTACTGTTCTGTGTACTTTGACACAAAGTTTTAAGTTCCTTCTTGGACTGATATGAAACTTTTAAAGAATAAAAGTAAGATTTCCCAAAATAAGAAAAATTTTAAAATTTAATTAGTCTGAACAGACTTGAAACTTCGAAGAATGATTATTTAAAAATAATATATATATATATATTTGCTTTTATTTAATGCAAAACTTTGTTAACTTCTTACACGAAAGTTCTTTTACAATTCATGTTAGACTAATTTATTTATAATTTGAGCTAAAAATAAATAAAATATTTTAAAATTAGATAAAAAATTAGAAGATTGAATTAAGTAGGAAGCTGAATAATTTTTACGATAAATTCTGATAGATCTTTCTAATTATAACTTCGATTTAAGCATATTGTTTAAAATATAATTTTTCTCACAAAATTTAGTAAATATATTCCATAATATTTTAATCTATAATTTTATAATAATATTAACAGAATGGATTAATAACTGGGAAAAATCCTTATAAATGCAAGACAATTAATTAACAATAACAAAACTCTATTTTGATATACAGAAGCTATACTGTTAAAAAATGGATGTATTCAGTTTGATGTATAATAATTGCGCACAAAATAAAGTTAACTGAACGAATAATACTAGCTTAATTTTAAACATTTAACCGATCGCTATTTTGCTTCAAAATGATAAAATGAAACAGAAAATTAAAATTAAAAAATTCTTAAAATTTGTGAAAGAAATTGCATTTATGATGGATCTGACTAATAAGATAATCTTTAAAAATTCGAATATCAATCTTCAGTTTTTATTCAAAGTTTTCTGAGCAAACAAATATCTAGATAAAATGAAAAATATGGCTAAGATAATTAAAAAATAAATAAGTGCTTAAAAATAGAATTTAATTATTTTAATATGTTTATATACTTTGACTTTTTTTTTTTTAAATATTATAACGTAATTTTAAAGAGCGACACGTTTTAGAAGAAATTGAATCGTTCGAAAACGACTACAATAAGAATATCTATGTAGAATACTGAAGAGGGTCTCCTAGAAAGGCTGAAAACGTTTTATAAGGAAAATTTGAATCCTGTAGTAGAGCTGTAAGTAAAATATAGAAAAGTAATTCAAAAGTCAAAGCTAATTCAAAATCCATTGCAAGCACACCATGTCCAAGAGTCCGCTGGTAAATCTATAGGGCTACTATCGTTGATTGTAATTCCTTTGTGCACTCTTCTTTCTATCTCGATGGCTTCCAGAGTTGTAAGGCCTCTCATGTGATATGTAGACCTCAACATTTTCGCGTTCTTCTAATCAATGCTGATATCTTGCTCATAAGCCTTTGTAGCATGAGCTATAGTAAGTCTTGCATTGGCGATATCTTGCTTGTGTTCATTCAATCGTTTTGAAAGATTCCTAACCATAGTACCTATATAATATTTGGTACAGTCTTCCTCTTTGATGTATACAGGAACTGAGTAAACACCTGCTCTCCTTTCATCTGGGATCTTATCTTTCCCATTCCTGAGAATACTAACTAAAGTATGACCACTTTTCTATGTTATGCTAAAATTGTGGTCCTTTAAAGCCTTATTCAAAGTCTTAACACAGCCGTATCGTAAATAATGTCTTTAGATCGCCTGTTAACTGACAAAGGGTTGGCTAGTCACTGATGACACTGAGCCTTAGTAAAAGATTTCATTACACTATACATAAGATCATAAAGCACTTTAAGGTCATAGCCATATTTTTGACCTTGTGCATAAATGTAATCCAACTCTAATGGAACAGCTTACACAACATTATTTGTTCTGTAAGCTGTTCCATTTTAGAATATTAAATTGTGTGTAACGGTACTGAGGAGGGACTGAAGTACAGTCTGAAAACGTTATACTGCAAATAAATTTTGTTTTGAACTTGCTAATTGTGCTGATTTAATATATACAAATAATAATAATGAATAAAATGATTAATAATCATAAATAATATATATAATACAATAATTCAATAATTTTTTTAGTATGATATTTTTCAAAACAAGGGTTTTTACTCAAAACAACATTGCATTGCTTGCATCGAACTGAAAATTGTTTTATTTTTATTTGAATAAATCCTGCATTTCCGCATTTTCACATGTCCTTTCTTCCCAGGAGTATTTGAAATTAGCGAATGATCCGAAATCCTTACCGATAGACGATGTACAGAATCGGAACTGGAGAGGAAAGATGATGTGGATGGAGTACAAATACCATCACTTTTCATCAACATCTGTCTAATGATATAAGCATAAAATATAATAAAGATGATTTATGTTCTGGAAATTGTTTGTTATACAAAATCAATGCGTTTGAATAAGAAATGTTAACAAGAAAAAAAATACTTTTTTGGCCTTTATTTTGTTTTCTGAAAACATGGATAATATTTTATCATCTAATCGCATTTATCTAGAGCTTTCATGTATTTGTTATAATCTATGACTGTTACTAACTTCATTATACCTTCTGGATGACCTCTTGTTTTAACTTCTTTATATTTTGCAGCGTGTATAGTTGATATTGTTGTGACAACCTCTCGTCACAACATAATTGGATATATATTTGACCCCGTCTCATATAAAATATTTCTCCTGATTTTAAACTGAATGCAACTTTTTTATTTCTTCTGGTTCATCTCTTATTTTTTCATAATGTTCCGCATACATAAGTATTTGTGGAAAGTAATAGTTCTGACAGATTAACGCTGTTATAAAAATTGTCTATATATAAGAAGTATCCTTTATTTATTAGATCGTCTAATAGATTTAAAACAGATTCTTGTATAGATTTTTTCACGCGACAATATACAGTGGTGCCCCGCAATTCGACGTCTCGTAATTTGTCGGTCTCGCAATTTGACATTTGAGTTTCACAGGGTGGAGCATGCGTGTTCATGGAATTGTGTGATGACATTTGCTATTTTCAGTTTTTTTTGGGCTACTTTGGTGTTTGCCTATGTTGATTGTGTTAATTTTCAATTTTACATTTTTCAGAAAGTAAAAAATTTATAATTATTGTCATTTTTTGTGTGAAATGTAAAGATGGGTTCAAAAAGAACTGACCAAAGGAATAATTCCGAAAAGAAGAATACTCGATTGAGCAAAGAGACAAAAAAAAACATTATAGATAACGTGCAGAAAGGTAGAACAATTAAGATGTAACTCAAGAGTATGTCGTTCCTAGGACAACTGTGGCAACGTTTTGCAACAGAGATAGAAGATTATGAGTGCTAGGCTGCTGGAAGACTTCATTCCAATATCCAAGGGCTAATAAATTGTGCAAAATTATTTGTGTTGTATATAAAATAGTGTATTTTGTTATTTAGTGTGTTATACAATAGTAAAAAAAATATAATAAAGTAAATACTATAGTGTATCTCTCTCACCTCACCTATTAGGGAAGTGGGATTGGGCCTGATTACAAATTAATCTCTTTTCCACAGGCTTATATGGAAAATATTGTCCTGCAATTCGACAATTTCTCAGTTCAACATTGGTTTGGCGACGGATTAGTGTTGAATTGCGAGGCACCACTGTATATCAAAGTTCCAAACATAGCCCAATAACAACTTGGCCAAAATGTATGATTTAATGCCATATTTTTATCAGGTTTGTCAGGCATGTACACTTTGAATTTTAATCTTCCCTTCCATTTTAGCATAGCTTCATCAATTGCTATAAGTCTATTAGGAATATTTATCTTTTTTACTGCTCTAACAGGATATATCTTTATATAAAAAGTTCCAGAAGTAACAGCACCTTTGAGCAGACCAAAATATATACTAAGTCTCCTCCTAGATTTTAATATAAGGACACTCCTAATATGTAATAATTATTATTCTTGATTAATTGTAAATGATTAGAATTTTAAGTTTTCTACAGTTAAAGACATTCTGCCACTTAAAAAATGTAAAAAAAAAAACTAAAAATACAGGTAGGCCTTGATTAGTGCGAGTTAAAATAATGCAATATTCGATTAGTGCGACTTATAAAAATGATACTGTTTTTCAGTTAGTGTGAGCAAATATTCGATTAATACGAGTTGTAAGCATAGACCAGTCTTACTAACAAATGTCTGTCCCCTTTGCATGTTGTAAGCATAGACCAGTCTTACTAACAAAGGTCCGTCCCCTTTTATTATTAGTTAATTTCTAGCACTTACTGCGGATTGAGTAATTCATTTTCTTCTTCAAATGATTGTTTAAAAGTGACATAGCCAACGCTAGAACAAACATGGCATTAGCGCAAGAAGCATATACGACGGACCTCACTATACAATGGAAAGAAGCTATAGTAATAAACCTTCCAGAAATTTCGAAACTTCGTATTTAAGGGGATGGATATAGCATTAGTAGGAGTATAAGAAAATTTATGTTTCAAATTGTGAAGAATTTCAGTTTTTAAATCTGATGAAATGAGGTTTGGGGAGCCACAAGTTTTGCTTCTCGAAAAACTAGGCAGGGTTTGCCAAAAGAATTTGTTCGATAAGGCAAGGAATTTATATAAGTTATTTTAGCTGTTCTAATTTCTTTTATAAATAAGATATCATGTTTCCTAAACAAATGGTAATCTTCCAAACATGCATAACATCTCCATCTCTTGTGAAATGTATTTCTTAAATTTTTCAAAGTACGAATTTTTTTTAGTTATCCAAGGGGGCGAATTTGTCGAAAAAACAACTCGCATTTGAACAAAAGTACTTACAGCTTTATGAAAGTAAGAATAAAGCATATCAAACTTAGATTGGAGATCAATACAGTCCGAGTAAATATGAGACCAGTCTAAAACAGATAGGTATGTCTGTATAGCGGACCAATGAGCATTTTTCCAGTCAAGTATAGACAAACGATTAATTTCAGTCTGAGAAGTAATAAAAGTACTACCGAGATGCATCAAGAAAGATATCGAAGCATGATCAGATGGGAAGACGTAAAAAGGTGGAAACGAGATATTAAAGTTGTTCAAGAATAACCGGTCAGAATCGTCAACAAAATTGTATTTTGGATTTCTAACAGAGTCATTAATCGGATTGATTAATTTAACCATAATATCATTTTTATTAATCATAAACAAAAGGTCCAGATAATTCGCATTTCGAGAAGGGTCTAAAATTAGTTGTTGAAAAGGCAAAAAAGAAAACAATTTCGTTCAGAAAACTTATTCGCTTTTGAGTAACAAGGATACCGATTTTTCCAAAAATAACATTGGTTAAATGGGTTAAATTAAAATCACCTAACAAAATAACAATGTAGGTGTGATACCTTTTGATTAAAAGATTCAAATCAGTTTGTAACCGAAAAATTATATCGGTTCTATTGTTAATAACCAAATCTGGCGGAAAATAAGACAAACAATAGCACATGCGCAGTGAAGAAAATACAATAATAACATAAAAATCCTTGTAAACTGCGAACAGACGAAAATTATCAAATTTTGTTAATATCATAAGACCACCACCTCGAGAATAATCACGATAAATATTGAATTGTTTATAATGAAATTTTTGACAAAGACTATTGATATCTGTACAATAATCATCATGGAGACAAGTTTCAACTAAAAATATATTATCATACTCTAAATTTAAGAGTACTTCAAAATCACACATTTTATTGTTAAGCGATCGGACATTCTGGTAGAAAGAGGTAATAATTATCTCATTAGAAAAATTAGAATTCTGTGATTGCTACAAATTACCATATCTGGCTGTATTAGTATTATAAAAGTATCGATAATTTAAAGCTGATTTAGCATTAGTATGACCAACAAAATTTGCAGAAGAATGTTTAGATTTAAATATTTTTACCAAAGTGTTATTTAATAGATGGCCAAGCGGAGCTGTTAATAATCTCATTATTTTATTTGAATCTAATGAAAAAAGAAACGAAGCATAAGTTTGATATTTTGTTTTGAGTTTAGTCACATTAACATCAACATGAAAATAATGAATCAAAAAATCTTTCAGCTGTTGTATTGTAGTATCGGGATGTAATCTCCTCACAAAAATTCTTTGAAGGTGAGAAAAATCAGGCATTGGAAGAAGAACTGGGATTGTAGAAGTATAATTATTCGACACATCGTCATCTAAGGGGAGAGCATGTTGATTTAAGCTAACAGAATCCTTATCACCATGTATAAGGGTGCTAGCACCAATGTGTTGATTTGACTTCAAAGAAGAACTCTCCATAACTTCATGATTTCCCATGAAGCGAGGAGGGATATCTCGAGATTCAACAGATTTGACATCAGGCACATCATTACAGACATTAGGACGTAAAATTTCATCAGAAGAACTAGCAGTCTGTTGAACCAGATAATTCAGATGAAAAAAGTTCGGGTAACTGTGTGACACCAGTTTTTACTAATCTGTACAAAGTGGGTTTTTGACAAAATATGATTATGTCGTTCCAAATTATCAATCGTTTCTTGATAAGCATCTTTAACACAACTTAGCTGCTCATCAATAGACGACTTTACATGTAAAAAAACCTTCATCTAATTGTTGAATACGATTTAATAACTTAAAATCATTCTCGCAATTATGTTCAATAACCTCAATAATATGATTTAATTCTTTCGATTAAAGTAGTAATACATCGAATCCAATTTATCATCAATTGCGGAAAGTCGAATATTCAAATCTTCAAAAGATTTTGACATAGACATCTCAAGCGCACTTGAGAACAAAGACACCAATAATTTTTTATCTTCACTCGACTCACTAATCACAGTCGACTGACTATTAATTATATCCTGAAATTCATTATTAACTGAATAAGTGTTATCTAAGTTATCATTACCTTGGTGTTTATCCTTTATATCAGATGAACTCGTTTTCAAATCCTTACAGACAGTACAAAGAATAGATTCTTTATTTCGTTTTGACATCTTCGAAAATTAATTTGTGAGATACCAAAACACTGTAAATGTTGATTGTTCAAACATCCAGAACAAGTAATGAAACTGTCTTGACCAGGAATAAATTCATTACACGAAACACAAGTCAGTAGAGAAGGAGCATCAGACACAGCGCCATCACCATAGGAAGCCATATTTATAATGTGCAGAAACCTACGTTGGCAGAAAGTGATTTCGCATCTGCAATAAATTTAGTTTTCGAAACTATATTATTTTTTTACAATACTATTTTTGTATTAAATATTTATACGCTAGTGTCACTTTTTTAATTTTGGAAATTAAAAATTTGTTTCTATAAGTCAATGTAAAACATTAATTAGGATACTTTTAAAAAATTAATTTTTTTTCGTCATGGACTTTTTCCAGTCATTTCTGGCGCCCCCTATAGTTCAGCGCCTTTGTGCGGTGCACAACCTGCACACCCACTTCCGCCGGCCCTGCTTACATCGGTGCATCAAAGAAAGCTACGGCAGCACCCACCAGAAAGAGAGATAGACCGCGTAAGAAACCTGCTCCCATTTCGGGACAAACCTTGGGAGCAGGGGATTGTAAAAAGACGAAAGGTGTGTCCGCCACTACCAAGAGGGGAGCAGGGAACGGGAGTTGAGTAGGAGAAGAGGAGTTGGAGAGTTGGTGTAGATCAGTGCGTTGTGTGATTCCTAGCTGCAGATAGACTGTAGAATATTTTATCTCCAATAAATTAAAATATTTAATTATCAATTAAAATAAATACATTTTTAATTATATATATATAAATTATATAATTAATTGATAACATTCTTTTTTGCAACTTTTGATTATAATTTCAGTTTACAATCAGAAAAGTTAACTAAAATGTTACTAGTAATCTTGTTTGAGAAATTATTTATGAAAGCTATAATAAAAACATCAATGAAATAAAGACAGTATATACGACCACTTGCTTTTGCATATAAAGAACTGTATAAGCACTATTAGCAAGGTAATAAAACTTTTATTGGCACATATGATGGCAATATTTCATTGATGTGCCAATCAATGAAATATTTCAATAAGAAAGAAATTATTTAATTATAGGTATTTTTTTTTTTACTACTCTTCCAATTTTTGTGATAATTAAAAAATAACTGGCCTTCAAAAATTTGTACTTTAAAAATTGGTCCCAAGAGAGCATATTCTTAATTTAAATCATATTTTCTATTATTTTATCATCACTAAGATTAAATCAATATCAACACTATTCAACATAATCTTGACTCAATTTGTAAATTAGAGCAATTTACAAATTGAGTCAAGATTATATTGAATTGTGTTGATATTGTTTATAGTTCCTGAATAAATACTGGTCAGGAATTTCTAAGATTTAATTGCAATGTGATTTATATATTCATTTGTATAAAGTTAAAAAAGATAAAATTATGATAAAATTTAGTAATTTTATCTTTGTTTGACCAGTTTTACTGTCTGACCGAATTGGCCTATGACTTTTCAAACCCTGCATGTCTGAGTTTAAAGAGGTGATGATAAAAATAGGACAGTAAATTGCATAAAGTAAATAATCTAAAGCAGTGTTTTTCAACCTTTTTCATTGAGTGGCACCAGATTGAAAAATAAAAAATCGTGACACCCTTGACCAGCGGCAGATCTACAATCTGAATAAGGGGGGGGCTAATGGGCCAGATAATTTTTTGTGAAAACGAAAATTACGCACAATGCTGGGGCGGGGTCCAGAGACGGGACTTCCTCCCCAGGGAAGAAAAATTTTTAAAATTGACATTAGCATTTTAATACAAAAAAAGCGTTTCTACATGTTCAAAATCAAAATTTAAGTCCATTGAATTTTGAGCTAATGGGCCAGATAATTTTTTGTGAAAACGAATATTACGCACAACGCTGGGGCGGGGTCCAGAGACGGGACTCCCTCCCCAGGGAAGAAAAATTTTAAAAATTGACATTAGCATTTAATACAAAAAAAGCGTTTCTACATGTTCAAAATCAAAATTTAAGTCCATTGAATTTTGTCGAAATACCTACATATAAAATAATACTCTCACTATAACACCTTTCATGGGATCTCATGAGCGTCTTGCATTGGGCTCCTTATCTCGGCATTTGGTTCATCCCACAGCACCAGTTCTGCTTACCAAAATTGGCCCACTGGGCACTCACATCCTGCGAGAATCGTCTGGGCTTCAGTTATGTAAACCGGACTTCTCACCCATTGAAAGTTTGAGAATATTGTTTTTTAAATCTAGTTTTATCATCAAATATATCAAATTACACAAGATGCGTGTAAATACGTAAATAATAACAATTTTAACTAATACGAGAAAGATGCGTAAATACGTAAATAATAACAATTTTAACTAATACGAGATCTGAGCTTGATGTGATGCACAAATTTTTTTAATTCTGGGCGGAATATTGGAGAGAGAGAGAGACTCATTTCTTCTTCGATTGTTTGCAAACATTCTCTTTTATTATTTTTGATGGACGTAAGAGCCTTAAAAACTGTTTTTAAATCAAACATAATGATAAATTCTCTATTGAGATCCATTTTACATCGTATCACTTATCGTTAATCTTAACTGAAAAGACTCGTCGATCATCGAATTTAGCCTTGAAAGTTCTTTCTTTGAAAAGGGTATAAGTAAATTTCCAAGAAAATGCCTAAACTTTGCGACACCCCAATCGTGGCGCCATGGCACCCTAAGGTGCCACAGCACCCCGGTTGAAAAACACCGATCTAAAGAGTCAATTTTGCCTGCAGTTGGTAAGTACTACTAAACATGCATTTTAACTGCTGCTAAGTTATATCTAAATTACATTTGTAGTTTAATATCTTTTCAATGAATGAACTCTTCAAAACTGTATTTGATATGATGCATATGACTAATATGGTTAAATGATACTGTTAGAGCAAACATCTTCAATTTGGAGGATGCTAGTATTATTTTGGGATTTCTGTCTGGGAACTCCTTACATAATGTAAATGGGGAATTCCTAATATATATCCCATAGGTTGTATATGCAACCTCCACAAAAGAGCAAAACCCACAATATTATTTAACAGATACTACAGTAAAAGCTTAAATACTTGTGCATTATCACAGCATTAATGGGGGAAGAGAGAGAGAATATCATCTTTATGTTAAGGTCTGTTAATGTGTGAAATGTATGTTTTTGTTTAGTTTGTCCTCAGGCATTTATGGATTCCATTATACACTGTCCCAGTAGTTTGCACAGTGTTGTGATTAATGCACAGTTTTTTTTTTACAGTTGATTGCAAATCATAATTTACTAGAGCCATTAAGACTAACAGGTCTATTAAATCATATGCTTTTACACTCTGGGTTATTTTGAAAAAGAAGCATTTTCAGATCCATATTTATATGGTGTTTTTTTTCTGTTTTGTTTTGATAAGTAACATTGCAATTTAAATTTTGGGTTGACAAATAATTTCAGTTGTATTAAACTTTTATTCATTAAAAAAATAGGCCTACATTTAATCAATTATATAACCACTTTTGTTATTAATGACATTTTCCCATTTTATAGGCAATTAATGAATGATTTCTGAATAAAAGCTTTTATCTTTCAATACAAAATGTCTTGAATGAAAGAATTGACTTCTTCATTGTTATTGAATTTTTTCCCCTTTAATGTATTTTGCAATGATCTAAATAGGTGATAATCAGATGGCATAAGATCCAAAATGTATGCTAGATGTGGTAATATTGACTATTCGAGCTCCAAAATTTTCTTCTGAATGACTTTAGTCTAAAAGCCCAAAAGCATGTTAAAAATTATTGAACAATTTTATAATTTATTTTAAAAAATTTTATGCCTATGGATCTGAAAGTGTCTTAATCTGACCCTGAATATAACCGTTTTTCAGTACATTTTGAAAAATATTATTGCCCTCATTATTCAGTAAATTTTCTCCTGAAAGACTTTAGTTTAAAATCATTCAAGAGAAAATTTTAGAGCTTGAATGATCAGTATTACCATATCTAGCATACTCTTCAGATCTTGTGCCATCTGATCATCACTTGTTTAGATAATTACAAAATGCGTTAAACAAGAAAACATTCAATAATAATGAAGAAGTCAATTCTCTCATTCAAGACTTGAATCTTTTTGTATCAAAAGATAAAAACTTTTATTCAGAAAGTATTCATTAATTGCCTATAAAATGGGAAACTCATTAATGACAATGATGATTATATAATTCATTAAATGTAAGGCTATTTTTAATATAACCAAAATTATTTATGTTACAACTCAATATAGCTAAATCTTTTAGCAATACCATATAATATATATAATTATAACAAAATTTAGTAGAGAAATGTAAAATAATCCTATAATTTGAGATATTGAATATTTTCAATATCTCAAATTATAGGATTACTTTATATTTCTTTACTAAATTTTGTTGTAATAATCCAATTCTAAATAAAATCAAAATAGCTTAACAATTTCTGCAAAAACTATTAATACAAAATTTCATAAAAATACCTATTTAATAAGAGTAAATTGCTTTAACAAACAGACATGATAAAGCTAATATGTATTAAACAAGAAAGCCTTTAACAGAATTTTCAGTTATAATTCAAATACAGTATGTCATAACTCAGTACACAATTTTTTATATACATATTATTATAAATAGAAATTTGATTCCCAACTGACTAAATGCAGAATAATCAACAAATTTTTAAAAATAAATACAAAATTTTTCCAACTTTATAAATTAATTCTTTCTTGGAGTATGCTTGTAAAGTAAGAACACAAACCAAGAATCAGTTTCCTATTCGGGAAGTAAAACGACAGAGTAGACGTCTAGTGGCAAGTTTTGTAACTACTATAGTCGGGGTAGTTTGTTTTGATTTGAGTTCACAAATGGATTATTTGCAAGTTTTGAAAAGTGAAAACAATTGTTATGGCCTCAATGCTCGTCAACGTATAAAAATCCTGCAATATCACTCATAAATTTCTGTAAAATAAAGCATTATCTAACTGTATATGTTACAGCTCTGATCAATCAGTTTTCTTGTATTTTTTTTTATAACCTGAATGTATGTCACTTTCTCTGCCAGCCTAA
This sequence comes from Olivierus martensii, assembly GCA_000484575.1. NCBI lineage: Eukaryota > Metazoa > Arthropoda > Arachnida > Scorpiones > Buthidae > Olivierus > Olivierus martensii. The sequence continues at coordinate 143,909 of AYEL01067532.1, forward strand.
AGTAAGTTTTTGAGAAAATGAAAAAACAAGTTGGGGCAATTAATAAGGCGCCAATATTAGAAACCAAAAGGCACATAGAATATAATTTTCGGTGGCGAAATATACTGAATATGTTCGCCCAACATTAGCTGTGTATAGTCCTAATGTATATTACTTGATTATGTCAACTTCATTGTACGGATAACCAGACAATTAGTTGAGATAGGATGCAAAAAATTAGTATTTAATAATATGATATTTATCCTACTGTTGTTCTTTCCCCGGGATATTCTACTATTCAAAATCTTCCCAGCCCTATGATAAGTTCTTATATAGCAGGGGTGGCCAACCTATGGCGCTTGCGCCAAAAGTGGCGCGTTGTATGATTAGAAGTGGCGCACGTGGAACCTCAGAGAAAAATTTTTTAAAAATTTCTTATACAATTTATCTATACATAAATCTGAAATGCCTGTGCCCGCCTCTTCACTTATAACGCAATAACAGCTGAATGGATTTTTATGTTTGTGAGAGGATTTACGCAAGAAGGTTTAAAGACGTCTTGATTATTAAAAATTAATTTTATACATTGTAATTGGCATAAATTACTTTGACATAAAATCCAAGATGGAAGATTAACGCTATTTCAGCAATCTCATTGTGTTAGTGACCACGTGACATGTTGGCTGGGCAATATCATTAGATTAATAAAAGAACTGAAAAGGGGTATAATTTTGTATGGCCAATCTTAACTAAAAATGAAAAAGTTGACGCATGAACAATGAAAGGTTGGCCACCCGTTATATAAGTATAAATACTTCAATGAATTGATAACAGATGGTGACACGGGTAAGAAGGGATCCGGTTCCAGAACCGGGTTAATCGATTCGCAGAGATCAGGCATCGATCTTACCCGATTCCTTCGCTAGCACAACACTAATTTTTCGTACCTATATGTCCTCGACATGGCATCAATATCCAAATCCAAAAGCGATATTAAAATGATACTACCTGAGGAAATAGTTCATGGGCAAACAAAACGCCAAAATGCTTATTTATGTTCTGAAGAAAATTTCGAGTTTAAATGTTCAATAATTTTATTTTATATAATTATATATATATAATCACTTTGAGCATGTTCTTTTCTCTTTAATTGTATAATTTGTTTTTATTTTTTCATTCCTTGTATAACTAAGGTTTCGTATCACTAAAACCTATTCATAATTAACAGTTTCCCAGTGACTCAAATTTAGTGTTCTGATATGATGCCTCATTGTGACCCATGCAATGTCTCAAACTGCCCTTCAGTGGGGTACAGTGAGACTGAAAGGTACTCTTACACAAAAGTGTAAATATTTCTTTATACCATTCAAGTATGACTCTGGTAAAATTCAGGGAATTACTCTAGAATATTAGAAATCTCATATCATCATAGATACAAAATTTCCGTACAATAGAGTAGAAATAAAAACAAACATTTTTATCTCAGTCTGGCTCTCTCCCACCTACATATATATTATTTAATTTACAAGTTATATTTTGCATATATTTTCGGATTAACCGGCCATTCGTTTATCCGACCTAAGATCCTCCACATAAGGGTTGGATAAGGAGTTTACTGCATTAGAATAATTAAGTCTGGTAAAATCATCGAACCTAACATTAGGAACTGAATTAATGTAGATCATAGGATGTAGATATATACTCACGATAACCAAACTGCGGTTCATTGGTACCTTCAATGTGGCTCCATACCATGGAAGTCAATAGTTAATATGGAGCAAATATATTTTTAAAATTAAATAGGTATTTTGGTTAGGTTAGGTAGTTAAGCCGCCATACCACACGAGGGATATACTATATCTGGCGGCGGCCACTTATGCGACCATCACAGGCTGGCCAACATCTATGGGGTCAACCGGACGGTTGAAGAATGTGGTTCAGCTGCTGTGTCCAGACTCCTCCTTAAAAACTGGAGATGTGGGACCCGGATCCTTCAGGGTGGTAAACTATAGCTTTACCAGGAGGCCATCCGGCCGACTAAATAGGTATTTTAATTTGTTCATTTATTGTAAAAAGTGGTATGCATCTCTATACGAAATACATAATGAACAAATTTTTGAAACCGTTAAGATTATCTGAGAAAACCTAACACAGCTCTCACTGACCCAGAAACTGATAGAATAATCTCAAATACTTGAGACCGCAATATGGCTCGTTTGACACGAGGTTAGTCACCCAAATATATAAATCTCTCATTCATTAGAACGCTTTCTAGAGTTTTTGGGACAACAGATGACGCCACTTTCCATCATTAAAAGTACTAAGTGGCGGGCGAATCAAGTTCTTCCACAAGTTGCTTAATCCTTAGAGAGGTCAACGTATTTTGGAGGATTGGGATCGATGAACTGAGACTTCAAGAAAATTTTTTCAAGGAGTAGGACTCGAACCAGGTCCTCCAGGGTGGAAATCCTAAAAACCTTTCAAAGCGGCTAATCCATGTTCCTCGAGAGGTTAATATCGAATCGCCGTTCCATATTTTTTTCCCTGGAAAGATCTGGCCTAGTTCGTCTAAATCATATCGTTTATTTGATGGCCGACCCACTATGGGTGTGGGCAACAAACTTACCAGATCGGCCGGAATGGCCACGTGGAAACGCTTTGCCATTCGACTCTGGAGGATCAAACATTTTCAAGGAGAATCGAACCTGGGTTCGCATTCTCCTTGAAAATGTTTATCATGGGGTCTGGGCCCTGCCCGTCATCCACAATCCAGCTCACCCATCCGTAGGGACGAGCAGCTTGTAGGATAGGTTTCGCCCCGCCACTTAGTGTTCTTACTGAATGGAAAGTGGCGTCATCTGTTGACCAAAACTTAACTACCGGTTGGGTAGTAGCATAAAACAGCTAAATAGAGAACTGCCTTATTAATATATTATTCAATTTGAATTATTATTCTAGTTATAATATTTATATAATGGTTGGTAGCCATAATTAGTTCTATTGCACAACGCTAATATTCTAAATTCCAAAACTGATTCCTAGCTCATAGTTCTCCGTTGGCTATATATGTTGTCGAATTATATCGATATATTTTGGTAGAAACCACTGGCAAATATCTGTGATGCAGTCAATCCGAAGGTTGAAGGATAGTGTTCAGATTCCTGAGAAACTTGCAAATACAGGACCGGAATCTTTCATTATCACGTTATCGAGGTTATGGACAATTGCTATTAAATTGTTTGCTACGTATGATGAGTTAAAGCAATCTGTGAAAAACGTTGATTGATAATGAATAGCTTGATTAATGTTAATTGTTGGTTTATAGCTTGGTGTGGAATTTTATGAATCACATCTGATATTAGGTATATAACAAATTTATTACTTACAATTAAATTCATGATTGGTTCTGATGCTGTAAAAAGGATAAGGATTCGAGTTCGATACGCTGCCTCTTTAAAAGCATCAGAATTTTGTCAAAGATGCCATGCAGGCAGTGCTGACATCTTTGACAATTAAACTGCAGACATTTTTATGATGCTTATATTCTGATATGTTTGCAGTATGAAAAATGCTACTAAATTTATGTTTGTAGTAAAGAATGCTATCGGATATGCTATGGAAAATAAGAATGTAAATTTAAAAAAGAATCAACGATTAAAAAAAACAGGAGGGCAGAGCAATAATGTTTTTCTCAGAAATTTTTGGTCTTAAAAATTTTTATTTATGCAAATTATTTTAACATGAAGATATTTGTTGAATTTTTAGTTAAAACAACTTTTATGGCTAACTGAAAGCATCCGCGCCACATTTGTTTTCACATGAAAATGTTTGATCATTTAATAACAGACTGGGTAAATTAAACACACTATATGCCAACCAGTCGGCCGGATGGCTGAGTGGTAAAAGCAGTCGCTTACTAGCTTGGAGGATCTGATTCCATACTTTGTATTTCAGAAAACTGGGCCTGATCCGTTGAACCAATCCTTCAATTTTCCAATTGACTCATCATGTTATTGGTCAGCGCGGATAGGCTGTAAGTGGCTCCATCAAATACACAGGGTGTCCGAAAAGTATCTTTACACTTTTAAAAATTATTAAAAAGATACAAAGGATGTGCATTTACAATTTTTTGCATTCAATAAAAAAGGTATCAAAGTTCTTTTAAATGAAGTGGACACTCTATGGCACCCTTGATGGCGCCAAATATAGATCTCTTCTCAAAGTGGCTTCACCGCAGGAAATAGCGCAAGTTGTAGTGTGATTTATCGAATTAAAATCTGCAACGCAGGTACAATGTAAATTTTGGACTGCGTATGATCAAAATCCGCCTTCAAGACCGACAATTTATGAATGGCATAAGAGATTTAGGACAACAGGTAGCGTTTTTTCCAAAAGTGAAACCTGGTCAGCCTAGAAGCTCCGATGATGTTGAACAAATTCACGAATGATGATGAATCTTCATTATAGTCCTCGTAAATCGATTCGTTTGGTGGCCCGTCAATTACAAATACCTATATCAACTGTGCATGATGTATTGTTGTAAAATTGAATTACAGCGGCCATCGGGACTGTCGATTCTGTAATGCTTCACAGAACCTTGCTGACTCGATGTGTCGCGTGCAATTAATGATGCACATATTTAAATGTTGTAAGAATTGTCAAAAAAACTTATACTTTATTGAATAAAAAAAAACCTTAAGTGCATATCTTTCTTTGTTTTTTTAATGATTTTCTAAAAGTGTAAAGATACTTTTCGGACACCCTGTATACTTAGTGTGATTCAGCGGCGTAATTTAAGATAATCTAATCCTGAAAAATTAACGCGTATTTATACGTTTAAATACGCCCAATGTAATCGAACTCATCGAAATTTCAATAATCTATAATCCCCCATTGAGAAACGTGCACTGGTTAGTACACACCAAAAGAGAATCGCTGGCTAATGTTTAAGTCTTGGTTTTTCTCTGTATCTAAATATAGACAATATGGTTCAATATCAGACCATTTCGCTAACGATTACGTTCCCAGCAATTCGTATTAAATGCTTCACAAATAAATAAAGCAGGTTACTAGAATTTTTTCCATTTGTTTTTATTAAAGACAACAGAATTGATACATTTGATATGAAAACAAACGAAATTGTATCGCACCATTGAATTTCATCATGGTTCAATATAAACCATCCTGCAAGTGATTCGGATACCATCGTAATCAAAGTACTCATTTTATGTAACTCTTAATTACTTACAATTTACATTTTTTGGCCATGCAACTCAATTTCTTTGAATATCTTCGTTCATATCAATACTATACCGTAATTATTTTGCGTAATTCAAATGAATGACTATGTATACTAAAGTTTAGGAAAAATTATTATTATTAATAATATCGAAAATATTTTAAAATACTGCATATTAAAGCATTAAATTTAAGCATTTTCAGTGCTTAAATTAAAAATTAAGAAAAAATATATCCAATGTATACCTCTTACAAAACAGTTCAAAAACTGTATGTAGATCCGATTATGTAAATTTTAATAATGGCGATAAAATTTAATTTACTTGTAATGAAACTGCAGTCTTGGTAGATCAGTTGAGCACGTGCTGGAACTGCATGACATCGATTTCGAGTGCAATTCCTCGAGAACGGTTGATACACTCACCCAACATCCTTTAAAGTAAAGCCCTATCTTCTAGGTCGGACAACGGAATTATGTAACCACCCAGTCCTATAAGCTGGTTTCAGCTTCCAAAAAGGACTCGATTCCTTACTAAAAAAAATGCAAAAAAAAAAATTGATAATAAAAATTTATATTATGATAGATAGATTAGTAAACAGTATTAGTTTTCTGGATTAATGCAACTTTTGGATGATATGACTTCACTTTTATATTATAAAAATATATTTCTATATTAGTGAATTTAATTTCATGTCCCATCAAAATTTAGCCAGTATGCCCATAAAATAAAATATAATAATTGAAGATATCATTTATGATAGAGAACATAAACATAAGAAAAACTTCCTTTACAATGAAGCTGAAATACGCCATATAACGAACGATTGGACTCAATTCGTTCAATGTCGCTTTATCAGTTTTGTTATCTAAACAAAAATTGATTTAGGAAATTTGATGAGTGATTTTACTCAGCAATCATTTTTAACGAACCATTCCGCATTAATAAAATGTAAAAGTAATGATAAAGTTAACGGTAGCTATGCTACAAAACAGTACATCATTAAGCACTGCTATACATTTCTCAAAGTTAAATTCTTATTGAGGTATAGGAGATTAAAATCCAAACTAAGTTGTCTCATGAAGATCTAAGTTTTTGAAAATGATTAAAAGATTCCAATGAATTAAAAACACCCAGTCATTTTGTATTATTATTTTATTTACTTTTTTTCATACACAACCGAAAACATACAATAAATTACCTTTTATTCCAGCATAAAATTGAAGATTTCTACATGGATATAGTAAATTTTATATAATGGTTTAAAACTGATTCTTCACGAAACTGACAGTGAGTGGTAGGTGTAACTGAATGCTTCACGTTTTAAGTATTTTTGACACGAAATCAGTATACACGAATTAAAAACACTCATACTCTCTAATATCAACTGTTTGGACACTGATAACATTTAGAAATTGTAATAATTTTATAACAACACACTTTTAATATTACGAACATCTGGTTAAAAACACTTTTTAGTCAACAAGTCCAAATGCAGAATTGTTTTAATCACATTTTGCTTACTTTAAAAACTGGCAGAAAAATATTGGAAAATCTGGTTTAACATATTAGGCCATTTTAACACAATTTTTACGATGTTTTGAGCAGATAACATAATCATCACATAAATTAAACAATGTGCCTTATGAGGATATTGTGTTATCCTATTCAAATGCAAAATTGTATTATAGAGTGCCAAACATGTAACATCGACTGAAATCGATGATACATATTTGGAACAACTTTTCACTATGTTATGCAATCTTCCAATTCAACAATATGCAAAATGATCCACAAGCTTGCAATACGTTAAATATACGAGAAAACAAAGACTTTGATGATTTCTTGAGATTTGCCAATTTTACATTAAAATGTATAATATAAAGCAAAATAGAGTGCCAAACATGTAACATCGACTGAAATCGATGATACATATTCGGAACAACTTTTCACTATGCTATGCAATCTTCCAATTCAACAATATGCAAAATGATCCACAAGCGAGAAAACAAAGACTTTGATGATTTCTTATACGAGAAATCAAAGACTTTGATGATTTCTTGAGATTTGCCAATTTTACATTAAAATGTATAATATAAATAGTATGTATTATTATAAATTATCACTTTTCTAAACACACTTGTTCGTGCTCAATGCCCAAAATACGCAGCAATTTTCCAATGGATAAATTTTAAGATTAATATATTATCCGTGGCATTTTCACTAAAAGCTTAAGTTACACGTGGCTTTGTAAATCAATCAAAGATTAACACGTGGCTTTGTAAATCAATCGATAATCGAAAATATCTTAATATTTAAAATAAAACTAATTAAAAATTTATCTTTCCGATTTCTGACAATTATATTTTGAACATATTTGTTCAGAAATTAAAACTCACCTGAATGAAAAATTAAGATTGTGAAATTTCGGCCTTCAGTACTTTTTCTTACACTTACCAAGATTCATATTTGTATCTTCTAAGCATATCCATTTTCCTCCTTCGACTTGTTCCTATTGGATGCCTAATAAACGTTAATGATTTTAATTTGTTAACCCCTACATAAATTATAAAGGCACCATTTTTATAATATACAGAAAAGTTTACAATAATTACGAACAAGAAAAATCTGTTGTCTAATGTTCAATATAAAAAACTTATTTTAACTTTTTCTATAGATTCTCATCTCTCCAGTGGAGCAGCCAGGAGGATGAAGGGAAGCAATTGTATTCCCTGATACTAATATTTGTGCTATGATTTGTTCAGTGATTATTACTTATATAGCAGATTATTTGGTATAAACCAAATTATAATCAACAAAATATATCACACAATTTGGACATTTCAGTTTTATTCAAACAACATTCAATATTACTTGATTTTGTTTTAGTTTGTACTCCCTGATAAATTTCTGGCTGCACCATTATGGCTTTCAAATGAATACATTAGTACATTTGTATTCATTTGAAAGCTGTAATACAGCTAAATTTCTGGCTGCACCATTATTATGGCTTTCAAATGAATACATTAGTACATTTGTATTCATTTGAAAGCTGTAATACATCAAAATGTGAATATTCAAAACTGAGAAAAATTATATAGCAACCAAGCTACTTTCAATTAATGAAATGGTTACATTATACCAAATTCTTTATATTCCAAAATCACAAATTTTTAAAGTATGATTTGGTCATTTGGTTTTATAACAAAACAGCAGGATATTGATCTTCCATTTTACACATCTGAAGTCTGTTATAATAAATAAATAAATATTGCTGCCTTTTGAATCTCAACTTTGAGACAAATTAGACAGAAATTATATACACAACAAGAAAGCAAATTTCAAATTAAGATACAAATTATAATATGATACATTTAAATATTTTCCCAAAGTATACTTGTAATAATTTATATTGTGCAATATACAAAATTTTATTAATTTCCTAAACCTTCACTTATTTAAATTTTACAATAAAAATAGTTTTGAAAGCAAAGTGTTGTTTAGAACTTTTTAGAAAAATCTCAACTTTTTTGCATTAAATCATCAATTGATAAAATTTATTTTAAAGTTTTCAGAGAATATATTTCAATTTTCAATCTATCTATTTGAGAAGTCATTTTCCCTAGAAAATTTCAAACTTCTACTATTCAAAGTTTCTGGATTCAAATTATTATTTTAAATAAATATAATAGGGGCAGAAAGATGGCCAAGTGGAAATACATTGACATGCCATGCTGGAGGACCTGAGTTCACGTCCCGTGTGGCATCCCCAGAAAAGTTTTTTCGGGGTTCTGGGCCTGGCCGGGCAAAACCCCGTCCTTCACCATCCAGCTCCTCCACAGGTGTGGGTGCAGCTTGTGATTGGAACTAATCCTACCCCTTAGTAATTCCAATTAGAAAGGGGCATAAAAATGCAAAAAAATAAATAAATAATAATAGTTAACAATAAAAAATATTTAAAAAAATTATAACTGAGATCCCCGTCCTTCACCATCCAGCTAATCCACAGGTGTGGGTGCAGCTTGTGATTGGAACTAATCCTGCCCCTTAGTAATTCCAATTGGAAAGGGGCGTAAAAATGCAAAAAATAAATAAATAATAATAGTTAACAATAAAAAATATTTAAAAAAATTATAACTGATATTAGCATATTTATTTCATTTGAATAAGTTACTTATGACTAAATAGATATTTAAAAATATACTAAACAAAAAACTTTATATATTTGAGATAAAGTTTCATAAGAAAAATTGATCAATTGCAATAGTATCATTTATCATTAGAAATAATGTTAATAGTAAAAGAAAAAAAATGGATATATAGAATTATTACTCCTTTAATAGTCAGAAGCAGCACAAATGACTAATTCCAAAGATTTGGTAAATTCAAATAGTTTAAATTAATGCTATTTTATGCACACAATGAATAATAATAATCCTGCAAGTAGTAAAAGTTATATATCATTAATAAATTTAAACATTGAACACAAACAATGAAATGAGAATAAAATAAAATTTAATTCCAAATAGTGAATCATCTTGGACAGATCAATCCATAATTAAAATAATATGAAGATTTTAAATTACATTAGCAAAAATAAATCCCACACACAAGCCTTAGTTATATTTTTTATTGGTATTTATTAACAAATATTAAACATCTTGGACAGATCAATCCATAATTAAAATAATATGAAAATTTTAAATTACATTAGCAAAAAATAAATCCCACACACAAGCCTTAGTTATATTTTTTATTGGTATTTATTAACAAATATAGCTCTAACGAAAAAACTATCATTTGAAGCCAAATAAAAGTTGAGAAATTCTTATTTTCCAATAAACTCACTTTTATTAAAAAATGATATTATAAAAAAATTATATATATTTCAAATTGACAATGAAATTACTAATATAGCAAAATGAACTAAACAAATTATTATTATTTATATATACATTTATGCACATAGATGATTGTGACATGTAAGTTAAATGAAATGCAAGGGATGAAAATTCTGAATGTCAATGATGAAATAACAATATACAAATTCGTAAATACTTTTTGATTGTGACATGTAAGTTAAATGAAATGTAAGGGATGAAAATTCTGAATGTCAATGATGAAATAACAATATACAAATTCGTAAATACTTTCAATTTATTTTACAGTTTATATAACAAAACAACTCCCATGAATATATTTTATGTACATTAACAAATTTTTTCGTGTGATATTTTCTGAGGGATAGCAATTACAAAGATCTGATTTGTAATTTTTTTGATGATTTGAAATGAAATAAATTTAACTCATTTTATAAAAACTTTATTTTTATATTATTATTCAAAATTTGTAGTGTTATAATCAATTCAGTTTAGGACAACTATTTTATTAAAATTTTGATACATTTATTTTTATATTTTGATTGGATGAATATTAAATTATAACACACACACAGCTGATACTTTATTTTGTCTACACTAGTAAATTTAAAACACCATACATTCTCTAGAGAATAATTTCCAATCTCATTAAACACTACACCACTTTATGTAATATTTTGTAGTGTGTTGTATTTAGATAAAAAAAAATAAAACACAAAGATTAAAAATAATTTATTACTTCTTGTTGTGTTCATTTTAAATCATAAAATTGGGAATTTTAAATTACAATAATTTCTGAAAAAAATATATTCAAGTTCTTTAAATTCCAAAAAAATTTTTTTATGTTCTGAAAATTTTACAATTAAAAATAATTTGATCCTTTTTTTTCTTAAGTTAAATGAAAATAAGCACTTTCACTTCTTCCGACAGTAGTTATTGGGCCGATTTGTTTTATTTGGAAAATTAAAAATTTAATTTTTATAATAATCGAAAACGTTTATTCTTATTTAAAAACAACAACACTTTAAATAAAAACAATTCCAAATAAAAAACAATTTCAAAAAATCTTCTTGTTAAATTATTTATTCAAGGTTTAATAAATTATAATCTTTTAAGTAATTACTCCAAGACTTATAGAATTAAAAAACAGTTTTATTTTCTAAATGCAGTATGAATGTAAACTTCAATCATTGAATAATGGAATTCAGGTTTACATTTGTTATGCAATTATATATTTAACATAGTTATGAAGAGTGATTGAAAATGAAGTGATTACAAGACACACTACATATAATACATATATTTTTAATGACATAACTGATATCATCAATAATCTTATACAATCAATGTGTATTTAAAATCTACCACCTCTTCCATGAAGAGACTGATTTCCCATCTGAGTGCCTAATAAAGGATGTCTTGCACCAGAAACTCCTCTCATTGAATTTGAATTGTTTTGATAGTTCATATTTGGTGCATTGGATCGAGACATCTGTGTATTCATATTACCTCCTTTCATATTTGGTAAATTTGAACCAAGATTTCTATTTCCCATTCCTCCACCTAAACCTGGTGATAAATTACTGGACATATTCATATTTCTATCCATATTCATTCCTGTATTGTGAAGTGGATTACCATAATTTTTATTCATATTTTGAGTTTGTTGAAGATTGCCACTTAACCCACCATAATTCCTATCTGCATTCATTCCTGTATTCATTCCTGCATTACCACGCATTTGAGAACCAAAACCAGTTCCTAGAAGTGAACCTGTTTGTGAACTCATTCCCATTGGATCTGAATACCCAAGATTTTTATTCATACCCAAATTTGGTGTATTAAGATTTCCAGAATAATCATTCTGTAATCCCATGTTACCCATATTACCCATATTTCCTAAGCCTGATATTCCAGTACCAATTCCAGCTGTCATTGGATTACCCAAATTTCCTCTTAATAAATTTGGTGATTGTATTAGAGATGGAGTTGTTTCTTGGCTTCCTGCAGATGACATTCCAATACTTTCTAACAATTTAGGTCCAGTTTGAATGAGATTATCCAATGCTTTCTTTACATTGGGATTATCAAAGTTTATATATGTAGAACTTTGTTGAGATTGTGGTTTTTGTTGAACGTCTAAATTTTGTCCACCTCCACTTGGTTGTACAGATGTAGAGGATGCTTTCAAACCAACATTTGTACTTTCTGTTGGTGATGGAATTACTTTATTTGGAGTCTGACCAATTATACTGAATATTTTTTGTTGCAATTCTTGTTGTTTCAGAGCTATAGACTGATCATTATCTATAAAAAAAAATCAATATCAAAGATTAAAAATATAGCAATAAATATATTTTATAATTTATTATTATTATTATTATTATTAGTGGTACAGCAATGTGTGCATGGAATAACTCCAGGGCAAAGTGCCATGTCAGACTCGAGTCAAGACATGATTACTTGTGAAACTTAACTGTCTGTATCAGATTGATGACAGCATTGGAAGTCAGTATTGAGTTGAAAGTTGGTACTATGGCAATGGTATAGTACCAACTTTTGTGACAGTATTAATGTACATGGAACAATTGATTTCAATGAAAAAAGCAACAATGTCAGTAAAAACTGTTTTTTTTTTTTTTTTTTTTTTTATGTAATCGTGCCTCTGGGTTTTCAGTTTTTTGTTTTAAATAAATATTTCAATGCAATTTGCTTAGTTTGACAGTTAATCATGCAGACTTTCAAGAACAATTTAAAATTACCTCTCTTCACCAACAGTTAGAATCAATTCAAATGCACAGAACATCATTGGGCATCCAATCATTGTATATATTATAGATATGCAGATAATTTACTAAATATTAGAATGATGTTATCATCATAATTTTATCTGAAGCTTATAGATTATTTGACAAAATTGTCATGATGTTATGGCAATTTTCTGCAACATCGCAAATAATTTAGTGGACTACATCATCGGCATAGTGATATAAATGGACTTTGATTCTCCCATAGATTCAATATTGACTTCCAATGCTGTTGTCAAGTATAGAAATATTGCTAGACAAATAATTTATTGCCATCTTGTCATAAAAATATACACATACAGCAATAATCCTCAAATAATAAAAAATTATTTCATTAAATGTTCTGAATAAAACAGATACAATTCAAACATTAAAAAAATGAATATGCAGACCAAAAGAACTATCACTCTTTCAAGAAACAAATATGCATTAAACTGAATATAAGTATTATTTTAATACTCAGATAAAATTTACAGAATATAATATATTTTCTTACATTTATAATATATATTAATTGTATATATATTTATAGAGAGAAATCATAAATGTCAAAAATGAATTCAATAGAATAGTCTGATTCATTAATCCAACCTCATTATTTTTTATAAATAATAATTAGCTAAATGTTAACAATTTGATTTGTCATTATATTTTAACATCAATAAAAAAGCTGATTTCTAAAACATTTTATTTTATGAAGTTCACGAAGGAATCTAGAAATTTTTTCTTATTCTTTTAAAAAGAACAAAAGCATTTAAATTTTGATTCATGTAATGAAACAACAAAAATTCATTATTAGAATTATTATTATTATTAAATGTGCGTATAGGTGTGTAAATTATCTCTGAAGAACCATGAATGCCAAATTTAGGTTATAAAACAGAAATTGACATTTATAATTTAACAATATTTAAAAATAGTTTTTTTCTAAAAACATAAATTATATGCAAATTTTATCAACTACTTTATTATTCATGTTATTAATATTCCATATTATCAATTAATTTCTATAATTTTGATAACAATTAATTCATACTTAAATATTCTGAATGCCTTTTATAATTTATTCTTTTGATTTAACATTAAATACATACTATTATTCAATTAATTCAAATGGATAGTTCTTTTACATAAAACTTCTAATATTCTCAGTACATTTTTGGTACCAAAAAAACAATCTTATTTTTCTGATTACTACAAATTTATCATCAATATTTTATTAAACAAAATGCAATTTTTTTTAATGCTTTAATTATTTTATTATATATTCTTTTAATGAGTTTGAATTTATCTGCTCAATAATGTATATTGTTTTTTCAAAATTAATATCATAAATAAAAACTATCATTAACATAAATAATGTTAATCATCATTGTTATGTGATCATTTATTCATATTTACAGCCAGTAACTTATTTTATCTTAAAACAATTATTGCATGCTCATGATGCATTAAAGCACGAATAAATAAATCTATTTCATAAATTTTTATTTATTATGATTATTGCTATTACTATCTGATATAGAACTTTATATATTCTTTTCCTTCATTTGCAAATAAAATGTAAAACTTTGAAATAATTAATAGTGCTTCTTTATATCCTTCTATTCTTTAACTATAAAATTAGTAATTCAAAATAGCTCAAAACTGCCAAAGTTAAATTAATAAATTAAAGTTATTTAACTTCATGATATGTATATACACATTCTATATTTTGTTATATTCTAGTGTTTGTTTAAAAATTGTGTGTATTGAAGCAGGTTTCTTAGAAAGACCAAAAACGTTTTATAATAAAAAAACCTTTCGTGTTATAAGAGCTAATGTTATGTATCTTTATTTTGAAAAATAAAATAAAATCATGTAACTTCTCTGTAGCTGCTATTTTTTTTCTCTGCAGACTTGAGCTATTTTTTAAACCAATTTTTGAGATTATTTAACTAATAATTATAATTTAAAATGATCACTTCAAAAATATTGCATAATTATTTTATATTTTGTCATATAATCATCTTTAAATGAAATAAATAATCTTACTTTAACAAAATTCTTATTTATGGTTAGACTTTTCAGTTATTTTATAAAACTGAATTCTTTATATACATTCAATAATTTTATTTTTGATTATACATTTCTTAAAGGTTTTCATAGGCTTTGAATAAAAATATTGTTTCAGCAAAATTTTTCAATCTACAAAATGTATTACATTGATATCAACTAAATATTCTACTAGATATTTTATATAATTGTTGTTTCTTGTTTTATTCACATTACTAAAAAAATTCAAAATTTATTATATCAGCAAACTATTGTTTTTAATTGTTATATAAAAGCCTGTATAATTTTCATAATTTTCTTTCTTTATTGAAATTAATGCAAGTTTTATCAATGTTTTTAATATTGCTAACAAATTATTAGTCCAGTATTACTTTTAAGTAATACTGGAACAACAATAGTCAAGATTTATATAATCTGAATTTCTGAATAAGATTAAGAAGAATAAATTTATACAATTAATAAAATATCTATAAAAAGTTTCATCTCTCAGACATTGGGTTTGAGAAACTGCTGTTAAAAAATATCATTCATATATTAAATAATAATGAGTATAATTATAAAGCATATGCTACAATAGTCAATTAGCAGAAAGAAAGCATTGTATATTTCTATAGCTATATTCAAATTTCAACATAATTTTTTTTATTATTATGTTTTTTTTCAAGTTTGAATAGTTTTTTTGTTATTTCTGCATAGTTTAATTAATTATAAAATTTCATCAATATAGCATTAGTTTTATATATTGCAGTTTCAAAATTTATTCTCATCTTTCATAATATAGTTAAAAATGCATAACAATTAGTACTATTTAAGCAATAACTTTAGCAGTAAGATTAAGAACTTATTACCTGAATATTATTATTATTTGTGAATTTTTACCAAGATACTGTTTACAGGCCAGTATTATGTACATTATTCTATTAATAATATACATTGTTATAACATTAATATTTCTACTGTTTTGCTTTGAGGGGGCCACCCGTTATTTTTATGCAGGGTGTGGAATATTAAATAAATAAATAAATAAATAATGTTTAACCAATCCCAAAGTTGCCTTTAGTAAAATACAGTTTAGAAAATATCACAGAAATTTTTATGATATCTTAGTTGCTTTTAAATGTTTTTTACTTGTAGTTTTATGATGAATTCATGCTGTTACGATTTTCTGATCACAGAGATGATACATACATATATCTTATTGCTTTTGTATATACATCGTCATTAGTCAGCAAACAAAGCCTTTCAACAATACGCAATAGCCACTAGTATGATTCATCCACTTCTAACTTATTAGTGGCACATTAGTTACTAATCAGCATTTGTATCATGTATCATGTAGCTTCTCATTTGGATTAATTTTTAAAAATTTATGAATCATTTTTATCAATTACATAAATAAATAAACAACAAATGTCTTGTGTGCTAGTAAATTCAAAATAAGATTGTAACAAGTAAGATTGTAAATATTGAAATACTAGAAATTCCCCGCTCATATAAATGAGCGGAAATATCTTTTATAGTGATGGTGCCAGAGTTGGAGCTAAAGTCTCAATTTTAAAACAATGACTATGGAACCAGAGCTGGAGCCACAGCTTGAATATACTGTGGCTCTGAAGCCGTGATGGAGCCTAACCTATTTCAAGCCAGCTCCCAACCCTGTGTAAAACTAAGAGGAAAGACATCACAATCTATCTTCTTTGTTTGAAAATGCTAATATTATTTTAATTTTGCAAAAAAAAATAAAAATAATGATATAGAATGACTAAATAAAGAGAATTAACTCACAATCCACCATTTTTTAAAAGAAACTAATGCAAAATGTTTTATTCAACAACTGTAAAAAGCAATAATTTATCAAAAATTAGTGCTAAATCTAGCTTATAGATGGAACAATATGATTCTAGGAATATAAATTACAGAAATATTTATTTATAAAAAATTTTCACAACTGCCATCCTTTGGATAAAAACTAATATGTTTTTTGAAGCAAAAAGTATTTTTCACATATTTTTAAAAAATAAGAAAAGTGACTGATAAACAATTATTTTATATATTTATGTAGAAGAATATCATAATTCAAACACCAGAAGAAGAATTCAATTGTTTATTTAAACATGGTATTGGATTAAGTTTAACAATATCAAATTAGAAAATAATGAAAAAGATAGCCATATCTCCTCTGAAAAATTTTATTTTTATTTAAAATTTCAAAAATATCATTTCTCACATCTTAAAACTAGGATAAATTTGATATATTAGACTGAAAAATTGACAAGATGGGACAAAAAGCATCCAAATTCTATCAAATAGTTCAGTTATAAACAAAGTTTACTAGTAATTTGAAAAACATTTCAGCAATTGAAAAACTTTAGGAACTACCTTCAAAACTGGATATTTTCATGTAATCAATATGAAAAAACAGATTCACAATAGCTGGATTAATAAAATCAGGATTAAATTTTTTAACCTTTTTATGGTTTTTTTTTTTATCACTTTGTTTTGACATCTATACACATCATTGGGCACACAGGCATAATTAGATCATGACATCTGTAACTGTAAAGGCATACAAGGGGTTAATTAATAACATCTAGCTGAAAAGCAGTATAAAAAATTAATAAGAAAAGCATTCCCAATAAAAATCAATATCTGTTGTTTCATATTTTCAATAAATTTTTTATGAAAACAATAGTCATAATAATTCATATATCATCATCAAAAACAATGGCATAATATACTTGTCTTTCTTGTTTTATGATGCCTTCAATTCTATTGGGTACTAAATGGTAGAGAATACTAATACCCACTATAGGCATCCATATCCATGATGGTGTGGGCCATTCAGTTGAAAGATCTGGTTAATTAACAGGATCACTCCTAAAAAATTATACAATCAAACCTCAATAAGACACCATGTGTTAAGCCGCCACCCTCGCTAACCACCAAGAAATTTGGTGGAACGGATCTTCCTTATGTTAATGGAATAGGCAAACCCCAATAAGACACCATCCACCATCCGTTAATAGAAACGTCTAAACTAGTGGTTCTCAACCTTTTTTCTGTTGAGGAACACATTTTAATATTTTAATTCTCAACCTTTTTTCTGTTGAGGAACACATTTTAATATTTTAAAATTTGCTGGCACACCTAAATATTTTAATAAAAATTCGTTGCTAAATCTAAATTATTATTTAACAGATTATTATATTTATTCTTATTTATTATATTCACATTACAGACATACTCATACAAGGAATCATTAAATGGCGGCCCTTATTAAGTTATAGCGCCACCTCCGGATTTTGATTTTTAAAGAAACTATAATTTAAATTTAATTTTTATTCTTTAATTTTTAAATTATGAATAACAACAAAAAAGTTTGCCTGTCACAGAAATTCAAGGGTTATATTTTTCTAACAATACACTATTTATAGAAATTGGTACAGTGGTTCGACTGTAAAAATCCAGCCAACCACATTTCACTATTAATATATACTAGAAATTCCCCGCTCATATAAATGAGCGGAAATATACTATTGTGATCTAATCTTATAATACTTTATATAACAACATATTGTATAATAATATGCTGTTATCTTGCAAATTTATTTACTATATATTTTATTAAGCATTAGTTCAAATGTGTAGTAATTGCACGGGGGCCCATGGAGGCTGCACCCCACAGGCACCGTGCCCCCGACGGCCCCAGGCCCGTGGGACCCGGTTTCATCTCTCCAGTGGTCCCACAGGTGCCCCGTGGAGTGGCGCTGCACCCATCAGGGATCAAGAGGCCCCCGTCAGGTGGGGGCCCACCCCCAAAGGGCCCGGTTTCATCTCCCCAGTAGGCTGCACCCAGTTTCATCTCCCCACGTCACCGATTGACTAATTATAATATAGAAGATTTATAATATATAGATATTTCAAATTTGTATACAAAGCTAAATAAATAAACAATTATCTAAAAAATCATAGAAACCTGAAACAGCTATGCAAATGCACAGAATCATATATACCACAAAGATAAAATTTTTCAGCAGAATTTCAATTAACCATAAATTATTAAATTAAATGGTATTCATGAAGGATTTTAACATCAACTGTTCTATATATAGGGGTATGAAATTAACATCTTAACATACCAAAACCAAATATGGTATATTAGAAAAGTGCTAAAAAAAATTATCTTTTTTTCAGCAGTGCAAAATTTAAATCATGCAAATTCTAATACTGTGTAAATTGAGGGTTAAGACTAATAGGAACTGATTCTTTTATAAATATCCACTACAGATACAAGTTTTCAAGAAATTCTTTAGTTTCATAAAAAAAGGGTGAAGCATAAATTATAAAAATTCTATATATTTTTCTTTCTATAGTAGTCTGCAACTTATGACAGGGTTCTGTACCAATGTCTCTGACAAAGGCCTATTCTGATATAAGTTGAGGACATTTTAATTCTTGATTTGTTTGCTTTCTGTTTTCATAAATTACATTTCTATTTAACTTAAAATAGTTAGGCTTAAAGCTTTACTTGCCTTCTATTTAATATTGGAATGTTCACCAATAGTACTATTCCTCTTATAGAATATGAAAGGTTACAATAAGATACAAAAATTGCAACAAGATAAACAAACATTACAACTGCTGATTAGCAACTAATGCACCAATAATAAGTTAGAAGTGGATGAAACATACTAGCGGCTATTACGTATTGTTAAAAGACTTTGTTTACCGACTAATGATGATGTGTATACGAAAGCAATGATATATGTTTGTATATGATAGCAGAAAAATTGAATTAGAGAATTTTTTATAATAATTTTTGGCCATCATAAGTGCAAATTGTCGTAAATTGAGGACTCCTGTATGATATATTTTAAATACAGTATCCCTGCTATAACACGGCTTCCTACAACATGGTTTTGCTTCAGCACAATTTGAAAACTGTGAAAATCCTGTACATACACAATACACACACAAAATGCAATCACTGAGAAATACTTTGCTAAAATTAGTCATAAATGTAATTTCGCTAGTTGGCCATAAGAGGGACAATATGAGGTCTATTTTTGATTTTGATTTGAAATTGAATTAATTGCCAACAATTCAGTATTTTCAGGTCGAAACATTCAGTTCTTGGATAAAAAATAAGTTTTTATTCTTCAATAAAAGAATGTGAAAGAGAAGAAAAACTTTTTTATTCATAAATTTTTTGGGCATGTGTTAACGAATGCTTGTTTTCTAGTGGGTTGTAGCAGGTTAGAATACAGATTTTGTAAAGGGAGTAGAAGATACACAAACTTTAAATGCACAAAAAAGTTCAGAAAGTGAAGTTGATATTGTTAAAAGGAAAAAACACATTCTACTTTTAACTGAACAGTGATAAGGAAGATATAATTATTAAATGAATGTTATTATAGACTGTATACTTTTTCTTTCTTTTTGTTTTACATTTATTGTTTTTTTAGAGGTAACGTATATAATTTTTTCTTTATGTTTTCTAACAGAAAACATTAATATTCTTAATAAAAATTAAGTTTCTTATGTGGAATTAAAGAAAATTATTTGTTTTTAATTGATTTTGGAATGTAACTTTCCTTTTCGTATTGGCTCCAGGTCTCATATAATTCGGTTTCACACAACACAGTGTTTTTCAGGAACCTATCTACTGTGTTATAAGAGGGATACCTGTAGTAATGTGCATGCTAACTACCATATCTTCCAATATATCTAACAATAAAATGAATTTTGATTAACTTAATATTTTTATTTATTTTTTTATTTAAAATTTGAGATTTTGTTAATGATTCAATATAAGAAAAAAATTAGCAAAATAAAAAATAGGTATATAATTAATGGAATAATTTAACAGCTTACCAAATGAAAAATACAAACTTAACTTTATTTCCGAAGAACTTTCGGCTTAATCAAGCCGTCATCAGCAGTTGATTTCCCAGGAATCAACTGCTGATGATGGCTTGATTAAGCCGAAAGTTCTTCGGAAATAACGTTAAGGTTGTATTTTTCACTTGGTAGACCTGTTAAATTATTCCATTAATTATATTAAAGAAGAAAGCAAAGTGAAAAGAAAAAAGTAATACTCTAAACATTTTATAAAAAATATGTTTTGTTATAAAACTTATTTTTAAGATTTTATTTAAAAATTATATTTCAAATTATAAAGATTTTAAGATGTTTTAAAAACTTGTGAAATTTTACATCTTGATGTCAATATATTTTTCAGAAATTTTCTTTTGCTAAAACATTGAATCTTATTTTGTTTCTGACTTAATAGTGTAAGCATATGTTTTCTATATAAATTATTATTATATTGAAAAAACTGATGATAATCACTTCTGAAATTCTTCAATATTTTTATTTTTAATCATTTAAATATATAAAAATCATAAAGATTTGTTTTTCATTATTTCAAACTTAAATATGAATTAAAATTTTTTAAATTTAAAACAAACTGAGAAAATTTCAGGTTAATACAGTCAAACCTCATTAAGATGAACTCGCTTAGGACAAATTTTCGATAGTAAGAACTATTTTTCCCATTCCCGGCCTGGCGTATATTTGAATAATGTTAAATTATTCGTTTATGACAAACTCGCTTAATACAAATTCTCCGTTAGTATGAAAGAATTTTTGAGGCCCCACGTATTCACGCTATGGTTCGTTAAGATGAATTTGTTTCCTTTTGTCAAATATACAGTACATCTCAGCCTTAAATAATCCAATTCATACCACACGCTTAAGTTTCGATGAGTTTACAGTTGTTAGCTTAAGATTACAGTTTTATCAGATCAAGTCTTGAGCTTCTATAGGAAACAATGGGATTTCTTCTCCAGTTCTGTTTTTACTGTAAGGGGATCAAAGAATCGGTCCCCAGGATGATGTACCTGTCATTAAATCTAGTAAACAACTGCAGCTAGCAGCAATTTCATATACTGTATGCTATCGATAATATCCAAGACTTTCTGAGAAAATGTTGGGAAAGAAACAAACAATCTTCGATAACGGATTACTTTAAAAATTAATTTAAATAAACCACAACTGTTCAAATCAAGTAATTTCTTATCTTTATTTTTATTTTAAAAATGGCAATATAATACTTATCCGGTCTCAATGGAATTGTGTAAAAACGTACTGAATATATTTGTTATTTTCTTTCAAACATTCACATATTTAAAAATATTAAAGTTGAAATGAATTCTTATTAAATAATTTTTTTTTCGTTTTTGTTCAGTAAAAGATCTATGCAATAGAACACTGTATAACATTAAAAATGATATGCATGATTTAAATTATGCTTCGCTCAACATACATTTAACTTGGTTTAACGAGTAGATGATATCATTTCCTACTTATAATACGAACGATAGTTTAGACGAACAAATTTTGTCAGTCCCATAAGATTCCTCTTAATGAGGTTTGACTGTAGTACTGTACAGTATCAATGAAATATAATGAATCTTAATATTTTAAAGACTTTTACCATTTCATATTGATATGAAATGGTAAGACTGATTATGTTAACAAAAAAATAAATTCCTATTCTGTATGTAATACACCTGTTAAAATTAAGAGTAATTATGCTGTAGAATGTAAATAAGACCTGTTTTATTCTGGGACACTGGTGATTAACTTAGGAGATACATTAGTTTGAACTGTAGCACTGCAGTGTCTGGCTTAGTTACAGTGATGTGATACTTTATTACCTATGATGGAAAGATTACCATGTCTGGACCAGTCACCAACTGTAATACATTTGTTTTAAAGGAAACATTCATATTGAGGCCTAGTGATGAACTTTGTGATACAGTTTTGCCAACAAGCAGTACACAGCCAGTTGTTGATTAAAGTTAAGAAAAATGTTATTTTCTTGAAATTTAGCCCTAAATTTGGATTTGATAAAAACAAAAAGTTTCATAAGTGAATTCAAAAGTTATTCTGCTATTTGGAATACAAAAAGCAATAGATATATAGTTGATAAAATGATGAAATGAAATGTTAATAATTTTCTTCCTCCTATTTTGAAACACTAATAACAATTCCTCATCTCTCACTTGAGAGAGATGAGGTTAAGTGAACCAATTGGTAATACTATCAGTGTGACACCAATGACCTACAAATACTCTCTGCAAACATCAGTGAACACTACTATTATTCTAAAGTGAAATGATCCTCAATCCAAATTATGGATAACTGAATTAATGATGATAGCTATATTTTAATAATTTTTAAATTCTATTTACCAGATGAGAAAAAACACTATACATATATAATATATATTTCATATTAAAGCATTATTATGAAAGAATTATAAAATTTAATAAACTCTAAAATGTATATTTTTTACTTACTTTGTGTAGTAGTACTTGTTGTTGTTGTTGCTGCTGCTGCTGCTACTGCTGCTGATGCTGTTGTTGGAGTTTTTACACCTGACAACTGATCTTTACGTTCACGCAAGTATCCAATCACTCTATCAAGTTCAGCAACAGTCAAAAATCTTCCATCTGCTAACTGGTTCAGAAGATATTGTGTTTCGCGATCAGGAGGTAGATATCCTCCATAAGGACCAGCTTCAGATCGTTCACGATCCATTTTCTCTTTTCGACTCTGAATGAACTCGTAGAAGTTGTGAGCTATCAATTTCACAGCATCATCAAGTGGCATGTTTCGATGCTCTGAAGAAGAGTTAAAAGAAATTATCAGCTGTTAATCTAACGAAATCTGACAGGAATTCCCAATTAAATGTTTTCAAAATTCACAACTAAATAACACCCTTAGAAGAATTAGATGATTTATTACTGAAATTAAGAAAATAACACATCAGAAAATCATATAGTAAATTTATATTGATGTAATGCAAAATTTAATAATAACTAAGTTTTTAAATATGTTTTGTCTTCAAAACTTTGAACAATATATGGTTACAATAGAATACAGTGCTTTCTGACAGGAAAGGTGCACTGATATTTACACTTGGGAAAAAATTAAAATGAAATAATTAAACTACTTTCTTCCAATTTTAGGAAATGTGCAGAGATTTTCAGAATTCTAACAAAATTCTGGCAACATCCAGCTCTTCCATCAATACTTGTGGCTATTTTGTTAGTCAAAGTTTTCAGTGCAGTCACACATCCAAATCACATAGAATGCATGATGAAAATTTTTTTTTTGTCCTTTCATCAATGGTTGGAATTTTATCAGTCTCTAAATTACTTATTATTAATTACTTTAATTTCTGCATATTATTTGATTTACTAAAATTCGTAAGACAGATTCTCTTTCAATACATCTAAATTTTCCATATTGAACAGTTGTACTAATTTTTTTGCAATGTTCTATAAGCCTATAAATTGTTAATTTTCTGTCACTCTAGACTTTTGATGAATTTTCCATTGTGTTAATGATTACAGCTCTCCTCACTTCAAATCAAAATCTTACAATTCACATTTTATTTAAAAAGTCATATTATAGAAATTGAATATCTTTAAATTTATCCTAACTTTTGGTTGGAAAGTAATAGCAATGTTTTGTAGTACTTATTGTGTGAAAGTGCATTTTCTAACATGAAGATAATTAAAAATCGATTTGGAACCTATCTTGGAGATTCTTCTCTTTTACATATTCTGCAGCTAATTACAACAGTAATGATGTAAATATTCCAGCCCTTGTAAATGCTGCTGCCCGTCCTCATTTATCACATTGAATAGGTACATACATATTTTTTAACTGTTTATGTTTTATGGATACAACTTCCTTACTGCTCTTAATAATAGGATTTCTTCTTATATTTTATAACTTTTTGTTAACATATTTATTGGATGGAATAACTATATTTTGTAATAAGGTTTGTTAATCTGGAAATAAAATTTGTTTTCAAACAGCGTTATATTTTTGCATTCTGTTTGTTGAGACAATAGTGTATCAAATACCAAAGCCTCCCCCCTCTTTTTTGTAACTGCAGCCCTCCATATCTCTAGTAAATATGGCTATGGCCCTAGGGTTCATTATAATTGGACAGCACTGCTACAAATGATCTAGCATGTTTCCAAATTAAACAAATTCTAGATTACAAGATGTAAACCAACAAAACTCATTTTATTGTAATGATAATGTTTTAGAGTTTATCCTAAATCCTTTTCGGCATATTAAAAAATACAAATCTTAGTTTCTATAGTTAACATAATCACCTATTCTAATTAATTATATATTCCACAAATGACATCAATCCCTATTCACCCACACAAAAAATTTTAATACAACTAATTGATACATTTGTATATAATTTTAATTTTGACAAAAGCAACAAACAGAATATAGAGAAATGTATATATAAAACTGATTTATCGAATTTCAAAATATCTTATAACTCTTCTACAAAGGAATCTACAGTTATACTTGAATTCTTAAAATCAAAACAATGTGCATCAAGCAAATCAAACAAGCATTTGTAGATTAAATGGCATTTAAAAAGTCACAAAAGATTTTAGGTTTTTAATATACAAGTATACCATTTAGATTCTTATTTAGTTTTATAGAATCATATAGTGGATACACACACACACAATCTTAATAATTTTCAAAAAGCAAAATCATCAGCAATTAAACATAGATGTCATCCATTGAGAAAACAATTTTCAATGATGATATCTCAATGAAGAGCAAATAGGCTTTTATGATGAAACAAATTAAAAAAATTTTTTCGATCATCTTTACTTAAATTCAAATTTAACTTTTATAAAGTTTTAACAAAAATAGCATTTAGTAATGAGCTTTCAAAATCCAATTCTATTATACTGTATTTAAAAAAATTTTATAATCTAGATTTCTTAAATTTCTAGAATAAATAATTTAATTTTAAAGCTACAGTATTTGCATTTTTATGAATTTATAAAATAACTATAACAAGCAAATCATATATATAATTTGTTTGCTATGTACCCACACTACAAAATATTCTATTGTAACCATCTATTGTTTAAATATCTAAACATAAATATTGATATGAATTTGATAAACTTAATTATTATTAAAATTTTTGTTTTAACTTTTATACACGGAATTAACTTGTCAATTATTATTTCTATCTTGTACATACCAACTAGATTCTTTATAATAAATGTTTTCATTTAAATTTAATATTTTCATCTAATAGTCTCCTTAAATCATTAGTCTTCATTTATAAAATTTATTAAACTTGCTTTTTTCCAACTAAACTATTTTTATTCATGTTATCTTCAGCAATGTAATAAAATTCCTCATAACTCAGTTGTGCTAATTCATTTATCTGCATAATCTTATTTTGGTTTAAGTGTCTTTGATAAAATTTATTTTGTAAATATTTAAAATTCATCATTATATTTCAATTTTGTCTGAAATGAAATGTGATTATTTCTTAGCATCTTACAATGCTGACTTCAGATCAGAATTATCTCTCTCATCAGAAAATTTTTAAAGTTGTATCTTATTGTTTATCTTCATATTTTGGATTGTAGAACCATTCTAAGACAACAAGCTATATATTTATTTTTTAGAAAAACAAATCTCATTTTAATTGATTTCACTTAGAACATGAAGTGATGAACATTTTAAACACTCTATATAATGATCTTCAAGCATAATACACAAAACAATAATCCTTTAATTGACCAAAAATAAATCCTTTTTATTACTGAAGACAAAGTTTTCATTGCAGTCACACATCCAAATCACACAAAATGCATGATGAAAATTTTTTTGTCCTTTCATCAATGATTGCCAATCAATTTTATCAGTCTCTAAATTACTTATTATTAATTATTTTATTTTCTGCATATTATTTGATTTACTAAAATTCGTAAGACAGATTCTCTTTCAATACATCTAAATTTTCCATATTGAACAGTTGTAATGATTTTTTTGCAATATTCTATAATCTTGTAAATTGTTAATTTTCTGTCACTAGACTTTTAATGAATTTTCCATTGTGTTAATGATTACAGTTGTCCTCACTTCAAATCAAAATCTTACAATTCACATTTTATTTAAAAAGTCATATTATAGAAATTGAAAATCTTTAAATTTATATATTCGGTGATTAAAAGTATATTACGATAACATTTTTTTGCTCATAAATACAATTTTATCAATTATAATTTTTGCTGAATATTTATATAATGCTCCCAAATTTTCTTTCTTATAATCTATTATCTATAGGCAATATAGAATTGTTTTAAGAAAAACTTTGTAATGATGGCAAAGCATTTTTTCTAATCAGCATTTTTTGAAATTTTGTTTAAAAAGATTTCTTCAATATCTCAATGAAAAAGACATAAATTTTAAAAAATTTCCTATAAAGATAATTGAGAGAAGCAGAATTTTAATAATAAAAGTAATTAAGAAATGAGAGTATTTTACAAATCAATTTTTTTTAATCAATGTAAACACACTTTCTAAGCTAGTTTATGAGGGAAATCAGAATAATGGATTACTAATTCATAAATCCTACTATGCACAATTTTTATAGTTCTATGTATAATCTTCTGTTAGTTGATTACAGATTTCTTATATCACAAATCTTTTTGTGAATTATAGATAATTAAAAAACCAACAAATTTTTATATATAAGAAATTTTTAATTTATAACTGTAAAATTCGTCTTAAATTTATATGAAGAAAAAAAATTCTACAAATCTTCATTTTAATCAGTATTTGGATTATTCTTAAATGTGTTTTCAATTAAGAAGAAAGCAGTTCATGTTCACAGCACGCACTATCTTATTGATTCGAACACTTTAATGACACAATTTCTTGTTTTTAACTCTATGAAGCACTCTTATCTCTCACGCTCACTTAACACTAATGATTTCAATTTATGACACACAATTCACGATGAAGTTTGAATAATGTAATATTTAAACACATATACACGCACAAACTATTCACAGAAAGAATTAAGTTGAAGATAACACTATGTATTATAAAACATCTCTCAATAAAAATAATTCACTATCAATTGCACAAAATCAGTCTTCTATATTATGTGAAAAATATTAAAGAATAGAATGTATTGTATTCTCATAATAAGCATATATAATGCTAAATAATACTGAACAACAAATTATAATCCATACAGGTTGATCATCAAAGCATCTAAATAGTTTTATGAAACAAACTTCTATTGAAATCATCTCTCTCATTATTTCTGTAAAAATTTTCCAATTTATAACTTGAACTATATATCAACTTTTTATTTACATAACAGTTCTTGACCTCTTTTATCTTATTATTTATCAGAAATATTGAATGTCTTAATATTCATTTATATAAATTATCATTCTACTGCTTCAGTTGATTAGCAAAGAATAATTATGATAAACATATGACATATTTAAAGCTTCTGAAGAGAAAATTAAGATGAAATGTATATGACTGTTATTTAAAAAATTCTGCATGCATCTATTTAATGCTGAACTTTTTTGAATATGATAGCTGAGAAAAAGTAATTATTATTCAAAATCAGTGAAACGAAAGTTAAATGAAAAAAAATAATAAATATATCAAACAAACATTTATCATATATTAATCTGTTGACAAATAAGCTTAATAATTTTATAAAAGTAAAACAATCACACACAAAATATCCATGTAATAATCTTGTCTTGATTCCCAAAAAAATTGTACAACTTAGAATTTGAAATTATTTTCATTATAGTTCCATATATCTTTACAATAATATTTTCTTTTAATGAGACTGCTGAAATTTAGAATATATGAGTAAGTTTCCTTAATATTAATTACACAGTTCCTGCTATTACATTCAGAAATTTATAGTAGGCTATTATTTAAAATATAAAAATTTTTTCTTCTTTCAAATCAAAGAAACAATAATGGATCCACAATTTTTTTTTACATTTTATAAAAATTGATAACTTATTTCTGACTGTATAATCATTATGCCAATGTTTAATTAATTTGTTCACATTCTAATCTTTGAATCCAAGTTTCCTAAAATAATTCCTTTTTGTTTACTTCAGTATTATATTTATTTACCATTAAAAGTTTTATTCTCTTTTATAATTTATTCTTATTCTTCTTCTGACATTTTTGACATACTCAATTCAAAATTCAATAAATTCATTCTCATTTCATCTTTGATATGTAGTTTTCTCTTATTTAATTAAACCTACATGCCTGACTATATATATAAATCGTTACACACACTTACACACACACACACTTACACACACACACACACACACACACACACACACACACACACACACACACATACACACACACACACACACACACACACACACACACACACACACACACGCACACACACACACACACACACACACACACACACACACACACACACACCTAAAATCCAATTTTATTTTCTTTGTTGAAACTTTCATATAATGCATTAATATAGGAATACTTGGTTATCTTCTTTGTTCATTTTCCATATAATAATCACACAAACTATAGTACTATGATTCAATTAACTCATCATCACTTCTCAACGAATTATTCCATAAGATTTTCACTAGCTTTTGAAAGTGATTTTTTTTTATTACAACTCCTTCGAAAGGCATTGTGTTATTAATTTTATAATAAATACAAAATAAAGCCTTCAATATATGCCAATATTAGTAATACAACCCCATGTTGTAATTTCATTTTAGATATCATTATACATATATTCATTTATTTAAGAAATATTGATCATATTAGACTCTTGCTCCAGTGTTATTGAAAATTTCAAATTAACTGTAAATGATCATAAAACTGCAAACTATACTGCTGTAAGCTCTCAATTTAAATTTCTTTATTATTGCTTCCGATAAAATATTGTTTTTTTCAGTAGTGCTTATAATATTTTATTAAAATGTAAACATTCATTTAATGTATTCATCAAATATTTCTCACACTTAATCCATATATTATTCATTCTTGGATTAATTTAAGTATTTATAATAACCATGTTTGTATAGTAATATTTTTAAAACTATTCTTCATTTTGCATCATGAAAAGCTATTATATAATACTTTCTTTTATAACTATTTAAAAATATTTAGATAAAACCAATAAAAAGAATATTATATCATTACCACTGTCTTCTTGCAAAAACTACCTATATTAATGATAAAAGTTTCATACCAAATATAATTAAATTTTAATAATAATATATTAAAATGGATGTATTAAATTATAAATATCATGATAATTATAACATGATCACATTTTTTAATCATATAACATATTGTTAAATTTAATGCAAATATATTCTAATATAACAAATGATTTAATATTTATTGAAAGGATTTTATAGTAATTTTATACTCAGCATCATATTGAATCTTAAATAATATTTATTTAAATTCACTGATACATTTATTCTATTGGGTTGTTCGGAAAGTAATTTTGTTTTTTTCCATGAAAATGAATGAATTTTTTTATTGTGTGTGTTACAATTAAGATTTATAATTTTTTATCGAATATTTTCCCAGTTTTTATAACAAAATAAGTTTGACTGATGGAACATGCTTTAAATTATCATGAATAAATTTATAAAATAATTAAATGCTTTATCCAAATGAAAAAAATGAAGTCACATTTTCTTTGTATTTATTTTAATTATTGCAT
Organism: Olivierus martensii; assembly: GCA_000484575.1. NCBI lineage: Eukaryota > Metazoa > Arthropoda > Arachnida > Scorpiones > Buthidae > Olivierus > Olivierus martensii. Next base: position 174,513 of record AYEL01067532.1, read on the forward strand.
ATTTAGAAAGCAAGAACGGCATGGTTATAGACTGTATAATATATTGATTACACTTATACATATTTATATCATACATTTGAATTTAGCCGACTGTAAGAATGATAAATAATTTAAACAAAATTCTAAATTGCTAAAAGTACTATATTTTCTTTCTAAAAGAAAATTTGCATCATGTGAAAGGTAGAATGAATGAATTATGAAGCAAATTCTTAGCATAAATTTATTCATAGCAATAAATATTGATATGCTATATTACTTTATTATTTAAATATAAATTAATCATAATTTAAATTTTGTACCGAAATTAGTTGGAAAATTTTATATTTCATTTGAAAATAAGATACAGCTCAGAAAATAAAAATTATTTTGTTAATTTTTAAACAGAAGAATATTAAAATATATACAGTACACATATTTAATATTAATAGGCAATATATATTAAAATAATAATTTTTATTTTAAATATTATCTGGCAGAACTTGAGAGATGCTAGATGACTAGCACCATCTGTCGACAAAATGTATCATTTTTTTTCTTTATTTGTAACACGTTTTATGTTTGCCAATTTGTAAATAAATAAATAAAATTGCATTTTTTTAATTAATCGAAAAACAGCTAATATGAGAATCGTTTAAAATTTTAATGCATATTGTATAACCAGTTGATAATTTGAATGGTTTACTGAATTTTTAAGAAGGAATTCTTTCATTAAGAATTAAATTAAGAGATGAATTTTTAAACGTTGCTCTTAGAAAACATGAAGGAAATTCATTGTAAGAATGGTTGTCTCTATCTCTCCATCTCGTTCACTCGTCCACCCACTTAGCTTAGTAGACTTGTCCCGCGTGTCGACTGCATGTAACAGCGGGACTAAGCATTGCTATCGGACAGACGGACGCACCAGATAGTCATTTCATCTATTCAAGGCCGAAAAATTGCTTTTGACATTCCAGGTAAGACATGTGCAAGGCTTCTCCAATCTACTATTGGTTGGGAAGTGGTCACGTGGTTGGCGTGTTAATGTCAGGGAGGCTCATTCGAAACGTGTCCACGTAAATAGTTTTTTTGCTATGTAGGTAACTTTGGATTTCGATCTTCTTTCTTCTGTTATCATTAGGAATTTATATTTCGATTCATTGGTCAGAAATTTTATCACCGGCACTATTTAGACGACGACAAAATTGTCTTCGTACGTGCAGGAGATTGAAATATAGGATAGAAGTTGTGGAGAATAGAATTAAGGGCCGCTTTATCCCTTATTAATTCCCCAAGCACGATCGGATATGTACGCATGCTCAGAAAAAGCAGCAAATTCCCAAAAAGTCTCTCTCTCTGGAAACATTTATTTGTTTTCTTCAACTTTCTTATTATTAGAATAAATGGGATTTTTAAGATAACAATTAAAGAATTTGATGATGTCTTGCATTAATTCTACCGAAGTTTATTTTTAATAGATAGACTAATAATAATAATAATAATAATTTAAATGGAGTTAATTTCAACATAGCTGCATTTATCGTCACTCAAGCATTTAATTAAAGAAACTACTGTATTTTAAAATTCTTTCATTACTACTTTCGCAAATATGAAACAGTATTATTTTTTATTTTTTGTTAAACCGAGTTTTCTTAATTGGAGATAATTTCTTTCGGAACTCTGATCAAATTTTTCTTATCTTGGAAAACTTTCAGTTATGTTCTCCGTTATCATTTTAATTGCAATAAATGCTGATGCATTGTTCTCATCTAAGATAAAATTCAGCCCACGTCATCTGTTTAATGCATGCTTCGTCTCCTTTTTCGTTCGATTAAGAAAACTATTAAGAGAGTTTTCTTTAATATAAATTAAAGAATAAATTTCTGTTTGGTAGGATCTACAAATATTCATTTATCAAATTTACCTTGCATTTTACAGTGATATTTTAATTTAAATAATGTTTTATTTCTAAGTTTAAAAATATTAATTTTGTAAACAAAGTTAAATTTTAGCAGATACGGTATTTGTTAAATCATGATTCACGATAAATATTTTTGTATTTTTGTTAAATTTTACACACAAATAATTGAAAAATATATAAAAAAAATTATTTAGACTTAATAATTTCTCTGATTAAAATAAAAAAAAAAAATTGCTTTATTCAAAGAATAATTTTTAAAGAAAACTCTCTTAATATTTAGTGTGTGTCTATATTTTGATAAATTAAAATTTTAGTTTCAAGCAACATAAAAAATTTAAACGATATCAGAAGCCAACATTTCGCAAAAATCCAAAGCATAATATAATACTTAAAGTATTCTATCTCATAAATACACTACAAATGTGTCAGACATTTAAAATTTGTTCAAATTTTATATTGTAATTTAAGTATTGGAAACCATAACTTGTTTTATGGTTCAGAATCGAATGGATTCTAGCTTTCGTTACTTAAAAATTTATTCAATTTCTTGCAGCTTGAAGGTAATGTGGAAACATTACCTACCAAGACAATGACCGTACGTGACGGACTGCACAATCCATTAATGTATAGGTTACTATATCTTTTCCGGATAGCGTTTCGGAGATGCTTCCTTGCCTCCTAAACCCGTATTTCCGTCTGCCAGGATATGTATAAGCTTTGAGTGTTCGTTTCGATGTCCCGACTTTCCGGGTATGAAGACTTTATAGGCTATCGCCCAGATCTTTTAAGCTTTAGTGTCTTCATCCAGTATATCCGAAGATGAAATTAGTCGAACATGCTGGGAAATATCGAGTTAACAAAAGCATCGATTGAGTTAGTTAAGAAAACGAAGGTAATGAATCGCCGACTTTAAAGTTTGCTTCCATTAAATATGATTAAATCGTGGGTGGAATGGAACAAAGATCATTATGGATGAAGGATGGATTTTCGAAGCGGGCACTCCTTTAAAAATAAGCTTTAATCTCTAATAATCTTTTCTCTTCTTTTTAAATATATTAAACATATATTTTAGTTATGTGTTTTTTTTATTCTTCAGGGATAACCAGATTGTATACTTATATAAATAGCAGTTATGTTATTTTTATTCAAATCTAATTTTTTAATAAGTGTTATACAAGAATTTTTTCTTTTACACCAACTGTTAAACATTGTGCAGTTATACAGTAACAGTTGACGATTGCTGTACAAATAATTATGGAATCTATGCTGTTTAGTTTTGAAGTTATATATATTATTAGTATAACTGCCACATCAGTTATAAAACACCTATTTGTGATCACATGTATTAGTTTAATGATAGGTACAGACTTTGACAACAAGGAAATTGACTTTAAATAGCAGCATTTGCGTGTCTTGAAAAGTATCAAAGGTGATCTAACCCGTGACAGGATAGTGTTCTTCTCATACGGTTAGTATTAATTATCCTTTCACGTTGTCAACTGATATCATCTACATTTTTGAAGGATGCAGTTAAATCATTATCGTTCTGCTCACCAATCAAACGTTTGAATTTAATCAAGGACATATGTGATATAAGTTTTTGTTTGCAATTATTCAGGTCATTTAAGAAGCATCTTTGAGAAGATAAATATGATTTATACGCCAATCTTATGGATATTAAGTTTGTTTTTAAATAGAGACAATGCTGTATTTTCCAAGAAAACTTTTTTGTTAACATAGTATCAAATCGACCTTATCTTTGATCTTTGTAATTTGCTATTCATTAATATTACTGAATTGCATGCATAATTACGGGAATATGATTTTTTTTCTTAGAATAATTCTTAATGATATTGACAGGATAACCCGGCTTAATACCGCTTTTATTAAGCTTATGTCAACAGTCAGTTAAAATATAAATGTTTAAACTTTGAACAGGCATCAGAATTTTTTCATTGTAATCAAAAAAATGTGACGTACTGTAACTTTAGTTTGCAAGAAAACCGAAAATAAAAGTTGAATAAATGGAGGATTTTTACTTTGTATATAAATTGGTAATTTCAGAACTTTTTGTTTTGATCAAACATTAAATATTTTCAACAGCGCATTTTCCACAATAGTCTAGGATAATAGCGCACATAGTTTGGGAATTGTATATTTCTTTATTAAATCTGTTCAATGCGATTCAAACCAGATTAGATGTCACTATTCAGATTGGGAAAACACGAAGAAATGGAGTTTATTTTATTTATTTTTTTTGAGTAGAATTTCCCTTATTAAAATGAAAAAAAAATTACAATTATGTATTTAAAATTCACATTTAAAATAATTTCATACATATTCATTATATAAAATCATGTTTAGCAAAAAATAATTGATCAGTTTATAAAAAAAGCAAGTCCAAAGTCTAAACTAATACCGACAAATAGAATATAGTGCTTTATGGAAATTACCCTCTTTTAGTATTAATTATAAATACCTAATTTTACGGTACAGTCCATTTATTACCATTTTTCAATACCTTAACTAACTATATTGCGGATCTGGCTAGCTAATGTGTGCTGAAAATATAATCCTCATAATAGACTGCATCCTTACTGCAGATTTGGTGATATGAAATTTTCAAAATATAATGCATCTTGCATTAATTTTATGAATTTTGATAAAGTATTGTTATCTTAAATGTTTTCTTTAAATTTGACTCGCTGGTCTCCAAATGTGATAAATAATTCAAGAGTCCCTGACCCAAAAATACTGTTTTCACAAAAGTATAACATATTATTATTAAACCGTATTAACATAACGAAAATGTTAGAAAGCCTAACAAAAAATTATTATACTGCATAAGTTTTTTAATGAATACTGTACTATTAAAACTTATTTATTTTGCTTAAAAAATGACGACACTAAATAAACTAACAAACATTTAATTTGGAGTAGCTAACAATACATATTTACTACTACGCAAACATTTTTATTAAATATTAATAATGCCAATTATTTACAATTAGCATTATTAATTGCATTTTTTTATAAATGCGATTAATAAGTAATGAAAGATGGAAAAGTTTTCAGATATTTAAATTAATTAAATATCATTTGACCTTTAGTTTTAAAAGGGGCTCTCGTCTATAATAATTAAATTTTATATTATAATTATATTTTTATGTTATGACTTTACTTTTTATATTTGCTTTACACGAATATTGCACGTATTTTGATGATATAATGATCAATGTCGTCATATATATTAAAATTCGATTGAGCTATTTTTGAGTGAGAGAGTAAAGCAGCGGTTTAATAGAAATGATAGATTATATAAATATACAATATTTCGTTACAAAGACTGAGTCAAAATGTGATGTTTTACATCACATTTTAACCCATAGTCTTTTTACCTGATTCAGAAAAAAAAATAACTGAAGTGAATGACAAAAGCAATGACATTCAAGTTTTTCTATTTGTATAATTATTTTAAATATATTACGATATATAAATAAAATATGTTTGTTTAAATTTGTTTTAATGATTTACTTCAAAAATTTCCAATTTTGGTTTGTATCCATGTGACTATACTGATTCAGTCGATTGCTGTAGATATGAAAAAGATTTACTATTTGAAAACATTTATTTTCAATTTATAAAAATAAAAAAAAAAATAAAAATAAAAACAGATAGTACAGATTTACATATATATATATATATATTGTACAAAATGAAATAATTTTCAAACACAAATTTTGTATAAATTCTAAATTTCATGTAACATTGGAAAATTCTTGAAGATAGATCCTGTAAGACCGCGAAATTTGCATAATTTGTATATATTTAATTTTAAATTCCACCATTGATTATTTTGAATATATTTTTATACATATGAATACTTACAGAAGAAATCAAATCTATGTTGAAATAAATTACGGTGTGATCGAATGTTTTTAAATAATATTAACTGTGATGTTTATTTTCATAAATCATAATTAGAAAGAATGTATCGCATTTAGCCGTAGCTTTATTAGTATTGTATTTGTTTAATAATAATAATAATAATAATAATAAACATGATTGTTGTCTGTAGCAAAGATCTGAACAATGAGTCCGTAATTTTCAGGCTGTTGCTATTGGATTTAATGTTCTAGACTCATTAAGAACTGTGTTAAAAGTATTAACCATGGTCATAAAATATATATATATATAGGGCCTATATATATTTTTTATGACCCAAAAAACATTTACATATATACAGTATATACAGGTATATATAGGTAACTGTCTTTTGTAACCAAAATCTTTCCACCCGCGAGGATACTAAGAAAATATATAGGTAGTTCAGTGAATAGAATTTAATAATATAAAAATACATGGAAAATTTATAATCTACAATAAGGAAACTATGATATCTTATGTTCAGTCTTCACGTGAGATTATGTTTTAGTATATTGTATAGTATTTGAAAAAAAAGGATAGCAGAATTGATCGCTATGGCTTGCAGGGATCTTACATTTTCTTGGCATATAGTTTACTAAAAGAGTAAATATATTGCATATCAAGGCCCTAAACTATATTTCGCCGTAGGCCGAACACAGTATAGTATTGTTTTTATAAGCACTAGTTTTCTTTAAAAGTTTATTTTATAAAATATATTTTAATTACATGCATATCAGTTAAATATTATATTTAATTAAATGTAACGAATTTATCTTGCAGTTTCGACAAAATCACCAAAGGTTAAGTTAATAACTCTACAAAAGACACAATACACTCTCAAATCACTAGGTTAAGTTTTAATAACACCTTCGAATCTCGTAAGGGATATTTTTGGCACTGGCCATCACCATAAAATTTGTTTTTTATTATAGAAAAATATTTACTTCATTTCTAATCATCGGCAAATCTATGAAATTTGTCCAGTTTGTATGGAATAACATTTAAAAAAATCCTTCGAGCTGATTTTTGAGAGAGAATTTTTGGAAGTTTCAATTTTATTTAAAATTTTACGATAAAACGTTTTAAGAATACTATTTGTAGAGAATATAAAACGGAATATTAAACTACAATATTAATATAGAAAATCGATATCAAAATTCAAAAATTCGTAAAAAACTTTTATGAATAAATCAAATTTTTTTTAATATTTTGTTTTATTGCGTTCTGATATACTGTAGAAAATTCAACATTTAACTTCAAAATAAAAATTGCATCAATATTAATGTGTAACTTCTGCTTCAGGTTCGTGTTTCGGTTGAAAATAATTTTGATAACAGTGGCTCACCCAAACAGTATAGTATACCAATTAGTTAAAATCGACCCAGTAATTTTCGAAATACGATAGAGATGCGTATATCTTCTATAGATTAGGTTAAGTTTTAATAACTCCTTCGAATCTCATAAGGGATATTTTTGGCACTGGCCACTTTAGAGCCCATCATGGACCAACCAACTCCCATGATGGAATCAACCGGTGTCTCCAGACATTTATAGAAACTATCTCAATGAGTCTGGAATTACATTTGCCAAATAATCACATATATACGAAATTTACCAATACAATTCTTCCATTTTGTCCAAGAATTGTGAAAACGTGAGAACAATCACTTAAATTCGATTCGCAATATTTCCCGATTACTCTACTTTCCTATAGGCAGTTGTTTATGAGAAACTAAATGTTTTTGTCATTAAAAAAAACCAGAAAAATCGTTTACAATATTTTTACATGATGAATTTCGTATATTTCATTTTGAAATCACTGAAACTATATAATATTCTGTGCATTGTAAGTTCGTTCTTAAAAAAAATAGTTTATTGTTTTTCTGAATTGTAATTTCAAATTTTGCCATAAAATTCAGGACACCCTAATATAAAAAATAAATTAAGCATGATATAAAAAGTTACTGTTAATGGAATGCTATTAATTCGGTCTATTAAAATCAGTGGATAAAACTTGCGTTGTTAATAAAGTAAATTAATATTAATCGCAGTCCCAGTTCATATCGTGCAGAGTTAAACATATCTATCATAATTATTAATACATAATTGAATGAATATCTAGATTATGCAGCAATCAATGAGCATTGAAGTGAATAGCTAGAGCTTTTGTTTGACCTCATCAAAATATTGAATTAAGTATAACAAAAAAATTAAAATACAGAAAAACGAATTTTCATATATTTTGAGACTTAACAAATAATGTAATTCAGACAAAAGCAATGATTTGAATTGTCGAAATTTATATTTTCAACCTATTTTACGCAATAAGACTTTTATTTCACACTTTTTGAATTTGGAAGAAATGAAGCTTGTAGATAGATGAGATCATTGTTTCATACTTGATATGCAGTTATAATGATCACTATTTGATATATGAAGAAAAATGTTTTTATTGATTGAAAATGCAATATTACACGAATGACGTAAAAGATAAAATTGATTGGATTTTCTTAGAAAAAAATCTTAAAATAGTATGGTTTTAAATTAGTCAAAATCCCTGATGCAAATAAATTTTTTTTTGCTCCATATCTTTACAATAAAATCTGAATTATATAAAATTTATAATTTCTTTAAGCTATAATTATTTTAATTTATTTTAAGGAAATGTTAAAAAAAGGTAATTATATTGTAAAATATTTATTGATAATTTAAAATGACTTTCCTCTCAATTTTATGAATTTAATATAAAATTAAGTGTGAATAAAATATAGTATATTTTCATAGGGAATTTTTTCAAAAACTAAAAACCATATAACAAAATTTCAAATACAGGAATCCCTTGATTAGTGGGTTAATAAATCCTCACAATACACTGCATATATCAAAACCGCACTAATCAAATTAAAAAAACCAATGGGAATAATTATAATGAATCCTGGAAAATATCAAAATATAAACATGTATTTTTTTCTCTCTCTCAAAACGTATCTGTATTGTATTACATGTACTTTAATAATTGAGGAATATGTATAGATATTTGAAAATTTATGGTAAGAATTAAAATTTATTTTTCACAAAAAAATTTAATTATTTTTTAACAAAATTGCGTAAATTTCGTAAAAAATAATTACACGTCCGTAGACATCGAGTACTGGAGAGAAACTGAAGGCAAGGCTGGCTATATAATATTATAGATATATATAATAGCTAATTGTAATAGCTATTATTAGGTAGTTGCCATTGACGCTAAATTTATTAATAAATAAAATTACGAACGAATTTAAAATATAACAATTAGATGACGAAAGTCGTAATATTAACAGAATTAAAAAATAAATAAATATATTGCAGTGCTCTAAATATGTAGACTACAATCCCCAAGATTCAGTTGCCATCGCTTCAGGGTTTGCAAAAAAAAAAAAAATCGCACTTGTTGAAGCGCACTAATCAAATTTGGCATCGCATATATAAGGGATAGTTTCGATTTTTTTTTTGCGCACTAATCAAAACCGCATTATTCAAACCCGCACTAATCAAGGGATTCCTGTACAGGATATTGCAGATATTGTACTGCAATAATGTGATCTCGATATTCAAAATAAATTTACCAAGATCTCGAAAATTCGAATTATAAGAAATATATACTACATATATAAAATAATTTTATTAATACTATAAATTATAATATTTATTGACATTAAATTATAAAAAATTAAAAAGATTCCTTTAATTTAGCATTCAAAAAATCTACTTAAAAAAGCAAGTTTGCTTTTGAAATAACAAGCGTTTCTTTGTTCAATATCTTAACAGAAGGAAATACTGTAGTAGGTATTATTTCACCTTTTTTTGTAGTGCAACGTGTTGTCTCGAAGAAATTTAAGTGTTGTAAACCGATAAAAATAATATAACGACGGTAGCCATTAGTTCATAGCGAAATTTCTTTGATCGTTTAGCTGTAATTGTTTGCCTACGTGCTAATACAAATAGAAAACTGGCAAACAGATATACTCTTGAAAGATGTGTACACACAATGAATTATATATTTCAAGTAAATTCAATTCTGTAAAACAAAATGATCTTAACTAGCATATTGCCTCGAATCAAACGGAATTTCGAATGAGCCAGACTACCGTATCGTATTTCAATGAGATTTAATTTTGAAAAAATTCTTTATAAATTGAATAAATATGTAATTTGGATTTTATTTAAAATTATATTAAAATTTTGATTTTCAGTAATTTCCCATAAGATGATAAAAGCAAATTTACATATGTATCATAGGCTGACATCATTTTATAGATAGATAATGCTTAATAAATCTATTAATTACCAATTATTTATTGCATAATGTTTGTTAGATATACGCAATATTGTTTTTCATTCTTATCAGTATTAGATCATCATCAATAGTTATTTTGGATACAATAGGCACATTCGGCAATTCAGAATTCTTAAGAAATCTGAACAATGATCGTTCGGCATTGAATTCTGACTGAAACGCCGCTTTCGGCAAATCAGACAACTGACGAGTTCTGAACTCAGATAGTCAGACCCACAGATTAGTTACACACAGATGGGAAACTATACCACGTGATCGAAGCAAATCGTAATCAGATATATAAGCGCCATCCTACCCAGAACGAAAGATGATATACAAAACGATGATTTCTTTTTAATGTATATTAATAATAATAATTAGCGTTGTCATCATATTTGACGTTAACATTGTATTCTATTGAAGTTTTAAATTTGTCCTGTTTTTATGACGTCATGCTTCGCCATTTTCTTTTCATGTTTATAGTTACCTCATGATAGTTACCTGCAGAGTGGTTTTCTGGCTATATTCTTTTAATTAATTATTTCATAACATATTTAATTTCCTCACAAACTCAAGAGTAAGAAAAATGAATAGAAAACGGCAATACATTGAAGAAAAGATGTGCTTTTTATGTGGAAATGAACGAAGTAACGTTTCATTGTTTCGTTTTCCAAGAAATTTTAAATGTTGAAAAACTATTACGGAATTTTAATCTTTTTTTAAAGTAATTTATTGATTTATTTATAATATTTTTTTAGATATTAAAAAAATTCTTGCCATTTGTGTAAGTTATATGATTTATTTATTATTTGGAGCAACTGTAACTGTACCCTATAATAAAATATTTTAGACTAAAATTGCCTACTTCTGTTTTATTTTGTAAAAATTACTTTTATATGGAAAAAACAGACTAGAATATACAGGTTTTTTTTTGTTTGATGAGCCTGTTAAAAATTTCAAATATAATAAAAAATACGTTATTTGAATTGATTCTTTGATTTTTAATTGAATCGGACATTCTCAAAATAACAGAATTTCGAATGCGCAACGTCACCTATGAAGATTTTCGTGTTGCTATGTAAATAGAAATATTTCATTTTAAAAGATCGCAACATAATTATAAAAATTAAATTCTAATCTTAAACGTAAATAAGCACCAATGATGTCGCATTAGATCACAGCGCCCCGCACTTGGATTGGCTCAAAGTCTTGTTCTGATTGGATTACGTTTATCACATGACTTTGAAATGTTTGACGTTGTGGGTATAGGGAGTTTCCCATCTGTGTGTAACTAATCTATGTCAGTAACCTCTGTAGTTTCTGACATTGGCCTGAGCAACATGGCGACGCCCGTGAGATATTTATACGAAATTAAAATGAATGAAAGTGATGAAGTTTTTGAACTCTAACATTCAGAGGAACAAAAACGTATAACTGAAGGAAAGATATCTCGTTAAACATTATTAATACGAGAATTCGTGTGTTTATTGGTTGAAAAGAATGCTCACGTTGCTTCGTCCTAAAGTTGTTTTGCTATTATTATTAAATGATAAAGAAATTCTTTATTATTTATTAATGTCGTAGTTAATTTATATTTGTTTTATTGAAAATTATTTCAATAAATGGTATTTATATTGAGGATGATTAGCCACTAGTCCAATGTAAAATTTTTTAATTCGATATTACTATGCATGTAAAGCATTCTAATATGTGTGATAACTTGTATTAATTTATCATTTCATCCGCCATGTTGGTCAGTAGAGAAGCAGTCATATGCATTCGGTAAATGCAAAGTCAGATGATTCGACGAAACTTAGAAGTCATGTGATCTATTCAGATATCTAGTTAGCTTGATCTGAATTGCTGAATGCACCTTTTAATAATCCCATAAGTTTTCTGCAAATCAATATTTCTAGGATTATAAATAATCATTTTGATCCACGTAAAGAATTCGCCATTAAACAAAATAAAATATTTGGAACTTCTAAATTTAAAATTTTTCTTTAAAATCTCTTAAGCTATTTTTAACATATTCATATGATTAAAGTACACAAATTGTAATTTATACTTTATTTTTTTAATTTATATAATCATTGTGCTATAAATGATTCATTAATTAAAACAGGCGTGTCAAACTCGTTTAATTCAAGGGCCATTTAATGATCCTGTAACATTTCCGTGGACCACATCACATTTAAATTTTTTTAAATTACATTTTAGAGTAAGAATTCAGAAATATAGATAAGATTTTTAAAAGTTATTAATGCATATAAATAATGTTACATTTAAATATAAATTTTAAGGATTTTTTTTAATTATAAAATAGAATATTTAAATTTCAAAAGGAATACGAAACTGAATTGTGTTTAAATATTTCCATGGATTCAATCCATGTTTTAGGCAGATTAAGATTATTGTATGTTTTTGTTTTGGTAAATTGTTTAATTAAAGCAAATTCTGTAGATATATTTGAGAATGAATTAACAATAAAAGTCAAACCAGGGACAGAAGAATGTTTTTATCAGAAAGCCAGCTTAGGACAAGTTTTAGATCTAGAATATCAGGTTAAGTTTCAACAATTTATATTTGGCGCTATTATAGCAAGATATAATTCTTTTTTTCCCCTCCTGTGATTCCAAATATGTATCTTTTCGTTTCCTAATAACAAAACAAGTGGAAAAATATTTTCGAGTTTTTCATCTATGATAAAGTCCATTAATTTAGTCAAAATTATAAGTAATTATTGTTTTTTTGCTTATGTTAGATATGAAACCTTCAGTAAGTCAGCTGTTATTTTTTTTTTTTTGCTAACCAAGCATAATCCTTGCTTTGCGCATGATTATTCAATCACTCATTGAAATTAAAAAATATAAACAACACACTTATTTTATTTATTATGCGATCTTACTGGTACAATAAATCATATAAGGAACAAAATAATTCCTGCTCATATATAGAGCTGAAATTCCAATGTTTTACCCATGTAAAACAATTGCTTACCATTTTGGATAATTCAGGTTCAATTCTAGGTTCCACACCTCCAGTTTATTCAGGAGAGATTCAGATCTAGCTTGTTGAACACCATCCTTCAACCTTCTGGTTGACTCCACTATGGATGTTGGCCAGCTTATAATGAGCTGTAAAAGTGCTGCTATCAACAATATCCCAAAAGTGATTCAGCTGTCATATTAAAATTAACTTAATCTAACTTTAGTCATTTAACATAATCAGAGAAGCTGTAATACACAAATATTCATTATACAGTTTTTACTATATCCTAAACAAGATTGCACATTGATATTGCTTTAGAATTCCTGAATTCATGTAATCATAGGGAAAGCAGGAATTCTAAAGGCCTACCATAAAAACTTTACGAAAGAATTAAGGAATAAACTGAAGACAAATTAAGGTCATTTCAGAAGGATATGGTTTGATAAATTAGAAGAATGATGTCTTTATTGGAGAGTTTGAGAATCACCCCAATCAACACATGATTAAAAGTACAGTTGTGTAATATTCACATCAATATTGGATTGAGGAAATATTTACATATAAAAATATAGATAGTTCTTTGAAGTGGTGGTAAATTTATAAGATTGCACATTGAGTATTTCTGTATCTTGCTGTTTACATCTATTGATTTCATTGAGTGATTGAGGTTTGTAATAATTTACAAAATGAGTACCATGCTCAAACATTAACAAGAGCATGAACCTTTGATTTCCTGGACACAAATAAAACAGAATTGTACCACAAATAGTAAAGTGTTGCAGTGAGTAATATTTCAAAGAAAAGATTTTTCTAATTATTTTTTATGGAAAATTGAAAATACTAGTTTTAAGAGTGAGACACATTGAAAACCCCCATTTGTTTTTATTTTATTAAATACAAGTTTAAAATCTAACCAATACTTATCATTTAAATGAATGGATTTGCAAATAAATGTGAAATTTGTAGCATATGTGCATATGCTATAAATTTCATTATCAAATAGTAAGATACTTTAGAGCAGGTAAGACTGAAAAGATAAAATTTTTTAATTGAATTTAATGTGCTCAAATATATTTTCAATTATAACTCACATTCTTAAGAGACAATGAATATACAATGGAAATTCATCAGCCTTAGCTTCTTTCTACATTAAATCAAAAATGCAAATCTTGATACTTTGGATTCTTTAATAGAATTAGGATAGGGGTTTATTTTTATAGTAATGAAAACATTGTGCTAATCATATTTCTGTCTTAATAATTCCATTTCTCATTATTATCCTCAGGATTATATAAGATATAATCCAAATTATATGTCTTGAGTATATTTATTATAAAATTTTTAATTTACAATTGCATTTTAACCCAGAAATCCTCTTCTTGAAATGCATCTACTTAAGTGAATTTTAATTTGCTCAATATATATTATCATCAATAAATAAATTTATACTAAATTATTTTTAATCAATTGCAAAAGGTTAATAATAAAACTGTTATTATTTTTGATATTTCGTTTAATAAGGAGGGATTATTTAGTATTGGCTTATTATTATTTTTTGAATTAAATTATTAATGTATCAAATAGCATCAAGAATTGATTTTTTTCAAAATTGTTGCAACCTTTGTTACAGTACTCAAACTGTTTAAAGGTCCCCTTTATTACTATTACTAAAAATAGCAATAATAATAGTCTATATATTAATTAACTGTTAATAAAACAGTTGAATAATGGAACTTTTTCGTAAAGTCTGATGAACTAATACAGAGGAGAAATTTATAGTATAAAGTTATGAATTGGATATTATAAATTAGAGCAAAATACAATCATTGTTTTAAACAAATTTTGATAAATTAATTAACTGATAATGATATGATTTCTTTGTAAAAACAAAAATTATCTTTCTGTATCCAAAAGCATGTAAAATAAATGTACAAGTCATTCCTAGTTTACAAAGACCTGATATATGAGACTTATATAAGCAAATATACTTTCAACTGAAAATTCAATTTATTAACTTTTATTCTGCTTTTACATAAAATCTCTAATGAATGAAAGTTTCGAAGTTGAACAAGGCACACTTTGCTAATGTGAAAAATACCTAAAGTATGCCATTGATAAGTTATCTAAGAGACTGCACAAATGTATTTCCACGTACAACAATTTAAAATTTTAGAAATGTTTAATAAATATTTAAGATACCATACTGTCTAATACAAATAATCCTTGACTTCTGATAAGAGTTCAGTTTTAAAAATTTCAAACCCCACTATTGAAGTCAGAGATGCCCAAAATTTATGGATTTCTTATTACTAATGTTTACTACGATACTATATATATATATATTACATAATAATAATAATAAAAAAAACACAAAACTACAAGAATCAGATAGACACTTTCCATATATCAAACTATTGAATCATGGAATCTGACTGGACCTGGATTACATTGACTAATAGCAGAATTTATTGATGACATTATTGTATGAGTTTGTTGTAAGTCAAAGATTATCTGTATTATTATTATAATAACTAATATATTATCATAACTATTGCTAATTTTTTTAAATAATTTTTTCCTCTATTATATAATTAGATTATAAATTAGTATATTAAAGTGAAAATTAGATACTGTATGTTGTAATTATTCTCATCCTTGCCTGAGTGCTGAGTTTTATGTTTTGTAAGTGAAAAATATTTTTGAGTTTAGGAATGCATTTTAATTTATTTATGCAATTTATAAAATTTTAGTTTACAAGCATTTTTTAGGAATGTATTACCCTCATAAACCATATTTTAAAAATTAAATTTTTATGTATAATTTTTAAATCAATATTTAACAGAGAAAATTAATGTTTATAAAATAACACAAGCACATAAAATAATGTAATATTTTCCATACTATACATTTTATTACATTATTAATTAAAAGTAAATTCTGCTCTGTTCTGTAAAAATATATAATGAAAAATACTGCAATTAAATTTCATTATTATTTTTAAGTATGAATTAAAGTAAGTATGAATTTGTGTGTAATTGAAAGATATACACACACAATCAAAATACAGAATCAAAAATATTGCTCCTTACTGTAAAGTTACTTCGATTGTTTCCTGCTTATAATTTTTTTCATTAATTATTAATTTACATTTGTAAATTTATAAATTTCAATGTTTTGTAAAATTATATTATTTTTATGTTTAAAGGTTTTAGATGCAGATTATGAAAATATTGATACTAAACATAAAATGGAAATAAGTTTTACTCTATATTCTCCTAAAGGAAGTAATCTTATTTCTGATGTCAAAAAAGCTGATGGAATACATAGGTAAATTAAAGTTTTTATTTATTTATTTTAGTTATCTTAGAATGAAAGTCCAAACTTTTTAACTGATAAGAATTAAAAACTCTCAAGAATTTTTTCCTCAGTAATTGTTATCAATTCATTCCTAAAATTTACATAGATTCCAAATAGAACTATGCATATAATAATAAATATTAAGAAAAAATATACATATATTCATATATATATGTGACGCCGGCGAGTGGAAAAGGCGTGATGATTTTCTTTTGAAAGCATTAAGCAAAAACAGTCTGAATCACAAATATTTAATATCCTGAAGTTTCTCTCATGAGACATAAATTTTGATAGTTAATCTTATTCATCCATATTTAGATCATTGACGAAAGAGTTATAAAGCAAGGAAAAATGATTTCTTGACAAAATAACTTTGCTATTCTCAAGAAAACTATTTTTAAAATTTAATATTACATTTCAATCGATACTTAATTATGCTATCTCGATATTAGTTTTCCATTGCTATCAATCCTATTCAACGAGAATAAAATAATGTTACTAAAATAATATTCAAATTCGGTGATTTGCATAAACTAATATGTACTTTATAAATATATATATAGAGAGTCGTATATATTATATATCTATTATTAGATTCAGTATGCCATAAATTTCAAATATAAATATGACATAAAAATATATGTTGATGGTTTACTACACTATAAAAATTTTAATAGAATCATTCGATTTTATCACTTACTGCATATACCAAATATAATGACTCGAAATTTAAAATTATTTAAGATTAATAGAGTTTTAATCAAAAATTAATAAATTACAATATGAATAATAATATCTTGTTTATAATGTTCATAAAATAATATTTATTAAATATCAAAATAAGTTTCATTTAATGATATATGCTTTAGTTAAGTGGTATTCTAAGCAATACTGAATGTTTAGTATGCAAATTTAATAAATGCCATCCGAGTGGCCATGTGATAAGAGTTTGGCTTATCTCCAGAAAAGATTCGATTCTCGTTCCAAACTGAATCGCATTTTTCTCGCTTTCCTATGCAAAATAATCGATACTTTTTAATGGTAAAAATTATATTTAACGCAATAAAATTTTATAAATTCCAATCTGTGCGCCTTAATTTTATTTGCAAAAGTTTTTGTGCCACGAACATTATTGTTTTTGTACAAATCCATAATCCAACAATTTAATGCTTATTAATAATTTTTTGAGATACAAATTTAATAAACATTAGCAGTGATAATAATAATAAAAAAATCTTTTCAATTAATTTACATGAAAATATATTTTAAATATTTAATTCTTATGTTTATGTAACGCTAATTTATTATTTTTACTTATTTGTTATCTATAGAATTCATTCGTATATCCTTAAAAATATTTCGATAAAATTTTAAAGTTTTCTTTTGAACAAAACGTATAAAAGTTTAATTTCTCAAGAATAAATTTTAAAAAATTCTGTTAAATATTTAAATGGAAGTAATTAATGCATTATAAATAAGAATTTTAAATCATATACAGTATATGTTTAAAATGTTGAGTACCTCGCACTGAAAAGATAACAAAAGTTAACTTTTTTTATTTTTATTTTTACCATTAAGTAGAAACGTTATTTTCTTTCAGGGATGTATAATATAATTAGCACTATTCGAATAAGATTAAGTGCTGTATATAATAAAAAAGAAAGAACACGTTCTTTCAATTATATTTAATTATTTTTACTCTTGTTTTTATCTAAGAAAATTGCTAGACATAATAAGGGAAGTTAAAGTAATAGAGAAAATTCGTTTATTTTCTTTTTTAAATCATAATTCATATTCCCATCAATAATTTTTAATTAAATGCTTATCAAGTAATGTATTTATACCGAAGGAAAAAATTATATAAAAATCTTATAGAAACCGATTTTATTTCGTATAAAATTAAGTCGAGTTAATTTAACGAGTAAAAGAAAATTTTATTAATTTATTACTCTACTGTTTTTACAAAAAAAAGCAAATATAAAAATGTTCAAAACTTAATTAGAAAATGTTTTATTTTCGAAATGTATTCTCATTTAAAAAAGTAATATTTATACATTTATGCCATTCGAAATATAAAATTCAAAAAAATTCTTTTTATTATTATTATTATTAAACTTTTTCTGGAACTTTTCAATAACAAATCTGCATAGTTAAATGCTTTCGGATCGTCACAGTTTTTCGATAGTTTTGCAAATAATCTTCAAAAAAATTCTTTTTATTATTATTATTATTAAACTTTTTCTGGAATTTTTCAATAATAAATCTGCATAGTTAAATGCTTTCGGATCGTCACAGTTTTTCGATAGTTTTGCAAATAATTCTAAACTTTATTTTTTTCTTTTCAATTTTTGTTTCTGTTGAATAAATCTATCGTTTGAAATATTTCATATCGAAATATTCTAAAAATATGCAAATGAAATTATCCGATAATAACAGCATATCGTTGAAGTTATAAACATTAGTCTTGATTATTAGTCGAGATAAAATAATTTTTCCGAAAATTCTAGAGGTGTAAAAGTAATCATAAAAATATAATAACGGCAACTGTAAATGTTAGTAGACATTAAGAAATAGTTTGATAAAAAAAATTGTTCCTGTAGTAGTTAGTTTTTTAAAAAAAAAAAATATTCTTGTAATTTTTGTCAGACTGTTAGCGGCAACTGTAAATGTTAGTAGACATTAAGAAATAGCTTGATAAAAAAAATTGTTCCTGTAGTAGTTAGTTTTTTAAAAATAAAAAATATTCTTGTAATTTTTGTCAGACTGTTGCAGAAAGATTAAATGTTTTTGATATAAGCAAACATTATAGTGATATTTATGAAAAATGGTTTACTAATATATTATTTATGATATTTGTGAACATAATATTTCTATGTGACCTGATAATGTGATATAATTTATGATGTATGTGGTTTATATCTTACAAGAATTTTGCTTATGTTGAGATGCCATCAAAACATCAATACTATATCATTAATTCATTAGAGGGACAACATCGAATGATGTTTCTATATTGCATTTTGTATAGCTGATGTAAGCCATTCTTTATATAGACAGTAGAGCAACAATACATTGTTTAAAAGGGAAAAACTACAGTTGCAAGCTTAACTTTTATTAACAATATTTTCCTTCAGCTATAACAAAAATTTTTGCTTATATCAATTATTAAATATTTATTCTATCAATAAATGATGCTCTAAGTAAAAATATATTGTTAAATCAATTGTTAAAAACAGGAAATCGTAAACAATATTCAAATAAATATTTTTTTAATTTTAATTTTTATTAAATTCGTTTGTCTTTCTCTTATATAATCTTATATATATAAATCTATATAAAATGTATTTTAAATGAACGTGTTTAAAATAGTTTTTTATATCTTTGCTTCCTTTTGAATGTTTCGAAGAGGTATGTTGTTATCTTTGACGAATATTGATTCGTTTTAATGCAAAATTGATCTTTTCATGAAGGAAAAGAGTAAATAATTCAGGCATATTTTGACAAGTGACATTCGAGCGTAAAGTTTTCAAAGATTTGCGGATACTGTTCTGAAAAATCGAGTGTTGAGTATATATATCAGTTCTAGGCAGCTCATTTTTCAATTTTATTTTTCTAAAAATGTCCATCAAAGGTTTAACAAAATTGAAGAATTTTCTTCGGAAAATCTTTCATTTCCAAAACTTACTGTACAAACAATTTTCCAAGATAAATTTGAATTTGAAAGTCGAAATATTGTTTAAAACGCCTCATTTCACATTCCAGACAGAAATTTTTTAAACTTAATTTTCGGCTGGAAGTTTGGTCATCTATAAAATTTATAAATAATAATAACAACAATAATAATTCAAAGAAGAACGTAGAGAAAATTATTTTCGACTCGTGATAAACAAACGGAATATTTGCAATTTTCCTATAATTTTCGTATTTTCATAATCACAAACGACACTAATTTTATTTTTAGATTAGAAAAGAAATCAAAATTCAATAAAACAGTGGAAACTTTATAATCATATTAGCATAAACTATGTCATCTCGTAGAATAATGTTAGTCTCTCTTAAACCAAGTTATATTCACTAAATATTAGTGTTTAAATATAGATAATAATTAATAGATGAATCTTTCTATCTTTAATCATTTCTTTTAGTAAACAATAGGAGATAAAAGAAAGTTAATGGAAGTTAGTGATTAATGACTAATATGTTTATCCTCTTATTGTTTTCATCTTTTTCGTGATAATTTACGAAAAAAATTTCATGTAATATTAAACAATAAATGATTAATGCTTTTAATAAATTTTATTTTTTAATTAAAGCTCTTATTGAAAGTTAATTTTTTATAAGATCAACTTTTCTATGTTTTAGTACAGCTTTCTAACATAATACACATGATTTAATATTTCATTTAGATGATTGTAATATAATTTTATCATTATATAAAATGTTATTTAAATTATTTAGATCACTCTGCTTAATTTTTTATATTGTTTACCTTTTATAAATTTTATATATTCTGCATTGATTTAAATGTATAAAAAATTAGTTTTTGAATGATAAATAGTATTTGTTTAGAGAAAAATTTCTATAAAATAACAGTTATTATCATACTGATCAGCAGTGATTCCAAGTAGGAAAATGGAAGAAAAACCATAAAATGATTCTTGCACTTTAATAGAAAAAGCGTAACTTTAAAACATAAATAATAATTCTCCATTTTTGTTTGTATGAAGATAATTTATTCATTCGCTGTTTTCTAAATTCCATTTCTAAAACTCATAGCATGTACACGGAGAATAAATCAGTTCTATAACTCAATATATTCTGTTAGTTATTACGTATTCTGCGTTTGAAAGGAGTTGGAGAATGTATTATAAAATATTGTAAATTATTGAAATTTTATGAAGGAAAATATATTTTTTTTTTTAAATTTTTTTAAAGAAAATTTTCTGACTGAAATAAATTTATGATAAGTAACAAGAAATCTCTTATACATATTCTCATATAGCAGATAAAATGATAAAGTTTTCAAATTGCATGTCGGAAAAAATTTGCAAGAGTCGACATATAATATGCTTTTTACTGTACGAGTATATAGTGCAATTTTACTTAAAGTTGAGAACACAAATCTCATTCTATTTAAAATTACAAATATTTTTATTTAATAAAAAACGTATTTTTATAAGATTTTATATGTTTAAACCATAAAATTTTTAACTTGATATTTTTTAAGTTTATAGCTTTATATTTCTATTACCTTTATATTCATTTCAGTAATGTTTTTCTTTCTTATTCACTAAAGAAGAAAATGTTTTAATAAAAGAAAGAAATAAGAAACTTAACTAACTTTTGCTTCGCCTCACTTCAGCTATTTCTAAACTTTAAGTAAATATACATTACTTCCATTCCAAATTTTGAGGAAAAGAAAGCAACAACAATAACTTTTATGAAGAAGCGAACATATAGTGTATGATATATTCAACGGGAAATTTTTTAGAAAAATCATCTATTAAACTTAAAAGTATTTATCTCTTTTCTTGATGAAACCAAGCGTAAATAAAACTCTTCTGACATTTAACTATATATATTTTTAACGTGTTTATATAGTTACTAGATGAGAAATTCGCTTAAGATGAAAATGGGAATAAAATAAATCCGAAATATAAGCTGTGCTTTCGTCTCAAATCGGTAAGATTTTAACACTACTTCTACCGAATTTTTTATTTGTTTTTAAATTGCTAGATATGTGAATGATAGTCGACTGATTTAGGGATCACAGCATAAATCCTAGGATCGAGAAATCGATAAAAAGTTGCCTTGCTTCCAACAGAATTTAAAATAGTTATTCTCCAAAATCTTAAATTTTTTCCTGAATTTTTATCACTTATAATTCTTGCATTTAAATATTAATCTAATCCCCATAATTAATTTTATTTGTTCTATAAATATAGGAATTATTGCTTTATATAGTCATGTTTTACTATAACTTTTTGTACATTATTCAGTCAATAGCATTTATTATGTATTTTAATTTGATCTTTCTTGAATTTTTATCACTTATAATTCTTGCATTTAATTATTAATCTAGTCCCCATAATTAATTTTATTTGTTCTGTAAATATAGGAATTATTGCTTTATATAGTCATGTTTTATTATAACTTTTTGTACATTATTCAGTCAATAGCATTTATTATGTATTTTAATTTGATCTTTGCGTTCATTTTATGATTAAACTGAACTCTTCTTCAGGACATACATTTTTATTTATATATCATCAGCATTTTCTATGCAATGATGATATATAAGGGTATTTTTTCAGAGTTAATCACATTTAAAATAAACAGGGAAAATGTTTTTCACAGTTATAGAATTTAATAAAGATCTGTGTGCAAGAAAATTATCTGCAGTAACAAAATATGTCAAGAATAAAGTTGCCATTAGAAAGAAAAAAAATGTAATTGGAAATAACGATGCTGGAATATGAGAATAATTTGCTAGCAGAATCACAGAATAATTTTAGAAAGATGAGAACAATTATCATCTGTTTTACAATTTACTAAATCTAGAATAATGTTACGAATAGGAATGGTGAAATGAATACAAATGTAGCCAAATTTATAACACGAAAGTTGGACGAAATTACATATTTTGATATTATGCAGAAAAATAGTTAAAATGGGTATATCGATTGAAAATTCTATAACAATTGTCGAATCTTTTGTGCCGGATTTTAAATTGTTTTACTGAGAGCAAAACATTCTTAAAAGAACAGAGAGAAACATCTCTTAATTATTGCATCGTTAAAAGTTTTTTTAAATAGATGAATAATCAGTAATGAAAGCATTCAGAAAGAAATTATTTTAATGGAGTTTGATCATTAATATTTTAGAATATATTTCTATCCTGTTTGAAAGAAAATTTTATATCAAAACTTATAAATTAATGGAAAAGTAATATCATAAAATCTTCGAAACTATTTAAATATTATCTGTTTCTAAATGTAATATTGTATATGATACAAATGCTGCTCTATCAAAACATAAGATTTAAATTCGTGATAAAGAAAAAAACATTAATATATACTGCAATATTAAACCTCATTTTAATATTTCTTCATTTATTCTAATTATTTATGAAAAAAATAATTTCTCAAAACATCTCTAAAGATCATTATCACGTGAACATAATATTGATATAGTTTCTAACTTAATATAAACTTACTAAATCTATATTTAGATCAATTGAGATTACAATAATAGTCTTTAAAAAAGTAATGCATTCAATAAATTTTTACAGTTTTATAGATTATTTTTATTATAATTAATTTCTCGTTGAATCTTAGCCAAAAGAAAAATTTTTGTAAAATTTTCTGCAGTACTTCGAAATCGATAATGCTTATTTTAATCAAATTTTTATATCGTATATGCAATTATGTGCTTATATTTTCTGATCTTGAGTAATTAGATGATTAAATACAGTATTTGTAAAACAAATTTCCATAGAAAATAACCTGAAGAAATTAATCCAAATATTCGATGAGAGCAAATCTAAATAAAATAAATTTGGGAACTATCTTAATTTCTAATCTTTATAAAGTATTTTATTTTCTCGGTTTTTGAAATAACAAATTAATTCAATTTAGAAACTTCAGTAAAATTTAAAAATTGAAAAATCATTGAATTTTTATATAATATATTATTAAGGAAATAACAAAGGCGAAAATATATACTCGTTTCTACTGTAATTCTCAAACTTTCTGGAAAAGTGCGATTAAGGCATTAAACTTTTCTAATAACTAATTTAACAAGGATCTAAACAGTTTGTTAACCTTAATTGGATTAATCTCTTTAAGTTCTTCAAGTTCTCAGAATTCATTCAACAGCTGAATTTGATTCCGAATAACTATTTTAGTTCATCAATTGAAAAATAAAAAACAATTGTGGAATTAGTTGAAGTGTTGACACTGTTTTATTATTATTATTATTATTAATTTCTAAATATTCGTTTAAATTCGTAATATTCGGTATATCAAATATGAAAATATTTTTATCAATGTTCTAGTTGATTTCTAAATATTCATTTAAATTCGTAATATTCGGTATATCAAATATGAAAATATTTTTATCAATGTTCTAGTTGAGATTGAATTATATATTCTATTTACATTAAACTGATCTGTCACAGTTCAATATATCTGTAGATATAAAACAATTTCTTATTAGAATATTTTGAGATATATTACAGAAGAAACTAAAAATTATATTATAGAATACATAGAAGAATAATTTTATGATATTTAATAATTTTTGTAATAATTATATATTTTCTCAATCATTACTTTTTAGTGAGAGTAAGTTCAGAATATTCGTTAAAATATACCATTTTGTAATTTTTAGATATATTTTTATGCAAATAAGTACTGTAGTTATGTGCACGCAATGCATGTATTTATCAGAAAAAATGCAGTTCGTTATGCTGCATCGTCTTAATTTAATTTTATAACAATAGTCAAAAATTCACTAAGTGTTATGGTATCAAACATTGAAGAACACAACGTACAGGTGATTTTTAAAGAAACTTTGTTAGAGTTTATCTAAAATTTGAGAAATCGTTGATTATGGCAGTTGTCGAAGAAATATGTCGATTAATTATTTATTCCTAATTTTATTAAAATCAGATATATCTGTTAATAAACCTAGAATTAAATTTGGCAAAAAGTCTGCTTAGTTAGTAGTCAAATTCTTTCATGCAAGCAGGCAAAGTGAACAAGCTAATAAAGATTTTTCTCAACTTTACTGTTAGTCTACTAAAAATACAATATTAATAGTTATAGGAAATATGATAATTTTTGTTATTCAAAATTTTTAATTTCGAGAATAAAAATGCTTCATTCTATAAATTGCTAGTCTCGGAAATGTTTGTTTGCTATAAAAGCTGATATCCACGAACGAAAAACTTCCATAATTTTAACTAAGCAAAGGAAATTTTGATTGAAACGTATACTTACCAATTACAGTGACCTGCATGAAAGCAATTTTGGTCGTCTAACAATGTTTGACGATTGTTTACATTACGGATCAAATTACTGGAACTAGTGTTGTACATAAATGTTGGTAACGTTCAACATTCTCGCAATGTTGTTCATCCATTGTTAACTCTTCTATGACTAAGAGAGGTCACGTTTCTCTATCGATTTTTCCTTGATGGTATTTATTGCTATTAGTGGCCAAATTTATATTCTTACCTCTATAAAATTAGAAAATTTATAAGATTCTCCGCCTTAAAAAAATCTAATTGATGTAGGAATTGTTTTTAATTATTTTTTACATTATAATCTACGCTATTAAAATGTGTTTTGCTAATTTATTATTGTAATAAAGAGTCCATAAATATTTTAGTCTTTAAAAATTAGAAAGAAAAATTTATAAATTATATTTGTAATTAAAGTTTAACAATACTCATAAATTTAAATTTTAAAAAATTATTTATAGAAAGAATTTTTTGTGGATCAAAATATGATTTTAACGTATATAAGATGATATTGGGATGAATTATGGCATCGGAGGTAATTCTGATAGATGGTAATTTAAAATATAATTATCAGAATGCAATATTCATTGCATGTTTCAACACATAACTGTTCGAGTGTTTATTAGTCTGTCATACAATTTTTTTTGGTTTCCTGCTGTTTAAGCAGTTTGGCGTTACGTTCGGAAACATTACTCATATAAATTCAAGAAAGTTTCGAACTTCACGTTGAAATTTATATCCCGTTTATGAGTTATTGACACATTTTCGCTTAAAAAGCACAGCCATCATCCATAATCACCGCATGTGACAAGAGAAAATATCCAATTCTGCAAATGTCTCTCACTTAATAACATTTCGGTTGGTTTCTCTTTGCAAATTCATTATTGAGGCTTTCTTTGAGTAGCATAGATTTAAATCGTGATGCGAATGGAAACGATGCCGCCATTTTTCGTCCACGTGATCGAAAAATATGAAAGTTTTACAAATATTCGAAGAAACAGCATTTCAGATGCATTAAAATCTCTCTCGCTTGAACTAAAAAGCAAGAATATAAGAGCAAAATTTTATAGCAAACAAATTAAAATGATTTTCATTATTAAACAAACGTTCACGAGATATTTTCCTGTTAATAAGTTAAAGAAATGAATTATATTTCGTAAGTATCCATTTTGTAAATGCCGTGCTTAATACGGAGAGAATCGAACGTCTACAGAAGATAAGAAAAATTTTACACATTACCCGAAGTAATTTATCTAATTTTTTTTCTTCGAGATATTAGTCTCTTATTGTAAACAAAATACGTCTGAAAATTTGTTTGATGTAGCATAATTTCTACTTTTAATAGCTAATTAATTTTCTATTATGTATAATGAAGATTATTGTTAATCTGTTATCTTATTAACGTTGATTTAATAAAGCATTCAAGCGCTGCTTCTGTAAATAATGATTTATCTAATCAAACTCTACTTAATTGATCTAATCATTGAATACTGGAGTTGATGAATTTTTTTTTTTTTTTATTCTTTTTCAGTAAGCACTTTTTTCCTCCACTTTATTGAAAGAAATTCCAAACGAGGCTTTAATTAATGTTCTTAGTAAACTTAACAATTTTTTAATCCTTAATTATACAAATATTTTTATTACTTTTTGATATAAATATGAATTATATATAAGTACTAACAATTTTAAGGCGAAATTTTTAATGAAACGAGGCGAAAATCATTCGAGATTTATTGTAATTAATTTTAATAACATTTAAAATTTAAAAATATATATTAATCCGTTTTAATTTGTTATTTTTTGTTTGCAAATTTTATGATTTAAATTTAAAAAAAAAATTTACACTTTATTAATTTTGCAAAGTATTGATTTCAGATATTGGAAAGCTTTCTAAGTTCATTAATATCTTGATAACGTTAATTTAGAAACATTAACTGGTGCGAAGTAATCTTTAATATTAATTTGTTTTGCCCATAATGATGAAACTTATATATTGGTTTAAAGATTCGACAACATTTTACAAACTTTAAATGTAAAAAATTGTTGTAAAGTTCGACAAGAGAGAGAGACTAAAATAATTAAACTAACAAAAGATGCCTGGTAATGTCGATCGAAAAATATCCGAAAAAAAATATTGTTATTGTTTATATGCTTTATACAAAAAAAGAAAAGTAAGTGATTATCCTTTATATCTGTTTTTCATAACAAAGAGAGCAGCAACTTTTAACCCCTTCTAGTTAGAATTTCTAATCGATTCTTTTAAGTTACGTATGATCCAAGAGAGCACATAAATGAAATAGCTAACATTCCTGAATCACCGGAGGCTAAATAAAAAAAAGAATATATAAGATAGAAAAAGATAAAATATTCGTTCGGTAAGAGAGTAAAAAATACATAACGCAACTTTATGGCATAACTTTAATGGAAGTGCTGAAATTTGCGATCTTATCTATTGACAATGCAAAGGATAGATTGAAAGTTATGAATAAGAAAAGGGTAAAGCAGTTTTCTAAAGGCAAAGGCGTGTTTCTCACGTAAAAGTATAATTGAAAATATTCTATAAAGTATTATTCCGTGCCGAAAAGATACCGAAATTCCAATAAAGACTGAAGATGAGATGCTAGTAATCTAACATTGATACAGTTGTCAAAATAAGGAATTGTCTGAAAAGCAACACTGATAAAAATCTATAAAAGAAAAAAATGGAAAAAAAATTGCTTTCGTCTTAAACATCTTTTTAAAATGCATAATATCTGTTTTAAATTTCAACTTGTTAATTAACTCTTGTATATTTAATTAAGTATAAAATTTTATACAAATTATTCAAACAAATTCGTGTTTAGCAACTTATTCAAAATTTAATTAACACGAAATAAATTCGTTTTTCGTAATATTTCTCTCTTTTTTATTTTTTAATTCGCATTAATCAATTTTCTTATGTTATATAGAATTTATTTTCGATAAATTAATGCAGAATTAATCTTTTGTGGTCTTTTTTTAACAATAAATTTTGAATAATTAAGAGAATACATGAATAATTATATTAATGTACGCACAAATCCGATCGGTATGTTTTAAACTACAATTCTGAAATTTATAAATGTTTATATATCGTATAAGTTTATAAAAATCATTAATATCGATTTATATTGTCTTAAAACTTTTTAAATATAAAATTATATTAAATAAAAATTCAGTTATTAAATAATAATCACGTTTGCTATTATCTAATAAATTTATTAAAAAATTCTTGTTTAGATTATAATTTTTGAAGTTTTCTTTACAATAAGATAATTTTGAATTGTCAGAACATAAATATTTAATTTTTTATAATAAAGTTTATACTGTATATATTATGCATTAAATATGATTTTATTCCATTATTTTCTCGATAAATTAAGGATTAATAACAGTAAAGTTTTCACAAGTTTTCAAGTTACATTTTTCTTTTTAGTATTGTTTTTAATTATAAATAAATGAATAAATATATTTAATCATTAAAAATTTCTTTTCAAATTAACTTTAAATTGCACATCAATAGCAATAAAATAAACGCAAAAAATATCATCATTAACAATTTTAAGCATGAACGATTAATACCATAAAAGATAGTCTACGTTTAATTACTTCATTAAAACTTTTCGATGTTTTTACTATTTCCTTTCTATAGCAAAAGGAAGTGCAATTTAAAACGTTATTTATTCAACTTCTGTTCGATTGAGTTTTATTTTCATTTTTTTATTAAATTTAAATTGCACATCAATAGCAATAAAATAAACGCGAAAAATATCATCATTAACAATTTTAAGCATGAACGATTATTACCATAAAAGATAGTCTACGTTTAATTACTTCATTAAAACTTTTCGATGTTTTTACTATCTGTAGCAAAAGGAAATGCAATTTAAAACGTTATTTATTCAACTTCTGTTCGATTGAGTTTTATTTTCATTTTTTTATTTTTTCTTCTCTCTTGTTTAATGTATATCGACATCTTTTGTCTTTCCATTGATACCAGAGAAAAATCGATAGATTAAAAGATTATCTGAGAAACTCGAAAGCATTAATGGTGTACGACATTTTAAAATGTTTGTTAGAAATTCTCTCTCTCTGCCTTCTCTTAATTATTAGCTTCGATACGATGCTAAGATGCACTTATAATGACGACACGAAAATGAATTCAAACGATACTGCATGATAAGGTAAAGTAACTTAACAGAAATTCGCTACTCCTTTCCAAATGGTTTACAAAGTACTTCATAATAACAGAATATCTTACCAGTTTCTTTTCAAATCGGATTATTTTTACTTGAATTCCGATCTTTGCTACTTTCCTATTTCTTCAATTCTTGAATCAATTTAGTCGGTTTTGCATTCGGTTGAGATCTTGTTCATAATAAAATTTTTTACTACGTTTACGCGAAATCGGATCGTTGCTTCTTTTAACGCGTAATACTGATAAGTTTATTTTGTTATCGTATGTTTCTTGACAAAATTTACTGAATTTATTTAGCACAGTAAATTTCCAATAAATAAACGTGCTCTCTTTTTTCCTCCATCCAAAATTCCGCATTACAGTTTAACGCTTGATATTTTATCAATAAAAATTAGCTGCAATAGTAAATTTAAATTTTTAATACGTATTTTTTTTATCAGAAAGCTCGTATAATGTTCACAGGTTAAAATATTGCAGGCAATTTATACAGGAATCATACGAACAGCAGGTTATTTCTCACAAGCTTTCTGACTACAATTCCTTACCTGAGTAAGTTGATAGATGAGCTCCCCTGTTACATATACAAGATACGCTGACATTCGGGTCAACATATCCAGCTATAGAACATAAGTATCATTGTGCAAGTTCAGCCGAATAGCAACTATTGATTTATAATTCTACGAATCTTCTAAATCACCGTTAATCATAAAACCAAATGTACTTTTAAATAACACTCATCCATAATTTTTGAAAGTTTAATAATGTTTCGTTACTTTCAATTGCATATCACTCTCGCAGTTACATTTATACACTCGAATATCGAACGTTTATCCAATATTATACTGCACAAAAAATAAATAAAATATTTTTATGGTACATTATACCGATTGCCATCATTTTAAAATATTTAATACTGTTTTTATTTGTTTCTGAAATAATTTAGATTATAAAAATTAATTTCGTATTGTTCTACACAAATTTATATAAAAAAAAATTTATGAAAAAAATAATGTTCGCTGCACAACAAAAAAGATGATTGAGAAGCGATCTTATCGCCCAATTTTTTCCTGTAATGTTTTACAATAACACGTGTTATTCTATTCAAAAATAATAAAAAAATAAAATATCATGCAACAAAAATATTTTTTTGCATTTTTTTCGCAGATTTATTTAACATATGTGTGAGTAATATATTTTCGGTAACGTAGATGATAAATATTACAATATGGACAAAAATAATGTTTATCATAATTTGCGTCCAAGTTTGTTTGCACAAATAATATATAATTTTTTAATAATTCAGTTACATATATATTTTTTACCACGAAACTTAGCTTATTTTTCATTTATAATGAAACAAAATTGAATTATATTTGCATTTTTTTAGATAAAACATCTAAAAATAAAATTTTTGATTAAGTTACCGACATTACTGTTGATTCGTCAGATTTTATCTTGATTTCTTCGTAGTAGAATTTTCCTTTAATAATGCAAAAGAACAGGAATTTTTCGATAATGTTTGCAATAATATTACACACGCTAGCGACTGCGAAAAATATGATTTAACATTTAAGAAATGTGCTTTGCATTCTCTCTCTGTTAGTTATCCACGATAATTTGTAATTTCTAATTATTAAATCTGATATATGAGTGAATGGTCTACTATAGTAGAAGCTATTTCTCTTAATGTTTTTTGACGATAAATAAATTATTTTTGAATTTATATTTACTTTAAAACAGTTTAATTTTCAATTATTTTAATATATGATTAATTATTAAATATTATTTATCAATATTAATTAAATAAAGAATTTTTTTTATATCGATATAAATACTCGAGAAAATATTAATGTTTTAAAATAATCTAAAATTTAAGTGGAAAAGTGTAAAATTTTGCTTTTGCTCCAAATAATATCAGACCATAACTCAAATATCTACTCGAACTCAAATATACATTGCTATCAAACTCTTGTCCATTGTAAAACTATGCAAAAATTTCATTGTCCTAACTTTCGTAGTTTTAAAATTGATCGCGGACAGACAACCTAACAGCTCTATTATATATATGTCTCTAACAAAATCGCAATATCTACACTCATTTGCATAAATATTTATATATTTATTAATATTTTAATTATCAATTTTATTTCTTTCTTGCGTTTAATATATAATCTCATATAGAAGCTATTTTTCATTTGATAAAAATCTTTTGTCTTATATAATTCGACATTATTCTTCGTAAATTGCTAATATTTTATAACTTAGTATATTACAGTTGCATCACTAAGCATCACTCCTGAAAACTTTTTATCTGTGGTTTATACAGCACTGAGCGTTTAATAATAATAAATCAAATATATAAAAAATATTTACATAATAGCATAATTTATCATTTTTAAAAATGTTTTTCAATAAAGTGTTATAGAGAAAAAAGCAATAGATTTTACTGAAAAATAATTATATATTCTAAAATGTAAAAAATGCATTATCTAAAATTTTTTGATTAAATTTGGATTTATTCTTATATGATTTCTAAAAATTTTTGATTACTCGGGATAATTTTTATAGAAAAATTTACCCCTTTAATATTTGATGATTAATCTTTCTTTTTCTTTTTTTTTTTTTTTTTTTTTAATTTTTTTTTTTTTTTTTTTTTTTTTTTTTTTTTTTTTGAAATTTTGCTAAGTTTATACATTAACATTCTTGGATAAGCGAAAAATATTACAAAAATTAATAAGCGCTGATATCTTTTTTTTTTCTTTCTTAAAATAGAAAGATAATGAATTGAACGGAATTCCTTTATCACGCTATAAGAATTTTTTGGTTGGCTACTTAGGAATAAATTCTTTTATGACGTTAAAGATAAGCTACAGAATATGAAAGTATAACTTAACATAAAAACCAACGGTTTGTCACGAACGCACTAGATGTCACGAATATAGTCACGAAGTATAGTGCCTCGGTTATCAATGGGCTAATATTTTATCTTGTCGTAATTTTTATTTGACTTATTTTTGTTCCTGTTTTTTTATAAGTGGAAATACAACGAAATGCGAAATTTTCTCGATTTCGTTGATAAATTAGGCGCTTTTGGACGTTTGTTAAAATTTCCCATATAATGAATGTACTGATTGTGTTTCCATAATTTATTCCTTACTCGGCCGAACAAATACGATTTATTTAAGAGACTTTTTTCAATTTATTAAATCTACTGTTCTTCGTCACGCGTCAACCATACATCATGTTCATGACGAAAGAATAAGACATTTTCCAGTACGTGACAATTTTTATCCCAATAAGCACAGGATACTTTGTAGGAACAAAAAGGACCATAAGGTTTTCTTTTCACGCAAGCAACTTTCGTTAAACTCAAATAAAACTTTGATGATCTTTGGTTTCATACTTTGAAGAAAAATGATGTTTGTTTACTAAGTTGCTATCCTTGAGCTGAAAACAAGTCATTTATATATTACGTTGAAATTTTTAATACATACATCTTTTAATGTAAAGAGATAAAATAACAATTTTATGAACTTAACTTCAAATATTAAAGCAACACGGTTTACCATTTCTGCGATGATATTTCAAACTTCTTACAGTTTTACAAATAGAGATATATATTTTTTACTATGTTTTTCTGTTATTTTCACTTTTCCCGTTTTTTTATGATGTAAAAAGATCGTATTGTCCACATTCAGTTCAGTTTATTTTTTATTTGCTTTAGGATAAGAGTCACGATACTACTTCAACCCAGTACTGTTTCCCGGTACACTAAAAGAAATCGAAGCTATATTTAACTGAAACAAAATAATATAGGAAAAAGGTAATAGTAAACCTAGATGTTATCTTATCTTGTATACTGTAGAAATCATGAAAATTCCGTACATGGAATATTTTTCAATATTCTAAGGAAATTTTGTTATACTTCGGCAGGAAAATTCATTCTGTTTATGGAGTTTCTACTTGGAAAGCGTACTTTGGAAAAGAGATGTTACAGCATGTTTTTTTTTTTGAAAGCTTAAAAAATGATCTAAACGACTTCGAACCGTATTTTTTTCTTATTACTCATTAAACCATATATATCAATATTTTATATATTATTCTTCATGTAAAACTATAAATACTAAAATTATTCGATAAGTAAGTTAGGAAGCTAATCTAATGAAATCAATATGATCTGACTGGTGAGAGTAGAACAACAACATTTTTCCATTAATTGATCCCATCCAGCATGAATTTTTTCCCATACCATGTAAAATTTCTCGATTCTTAGAATGCATAGAAAATCGAATAAAAGTTAATCTTTTAAAGAACAGAATCTTATCATAAAAAAATGAGGATTATTTTATCAATTATGTAACCATCCCTAATAATGATGATTAGGAAAAATATAAGATAAAAATTCTTCTAATTTCTTCGGCACGATTATAACATATTGAAAAAAAATCTAAAAAAATCCATCACATATGAAAATCCTATTCTTAAAGACGATTTTTTTCTTTATAATTACATTAATTACATAATATTATATTATTTATGAACTAAGTAATAATTGCTTTTGATTACAGCGATAGGAATGCGATTATAATTCAGTTCTTCGAATTTTTAATTCTTAATTATAATTAACGCATTAATTCGAAACTTAATATAATTTTAATTAAAATATTTAAATGTAATTTCTCATTAAACCACATATATCAATATTTTATATATTATTCTTCATGTAAAACTATAAATACAGTACTAAAATTATTCGATAAGTAAGTTAGGAAGCTAATCTAATGAAATCAATATGATCTGATTAATTATGAAAATCTTTTTCGTTATCATTCATCTAATAATTTAACGTATCTATATCTCCATCTCTGGAGATTAAATATTTGCATAAGTGTTTTCAGCATATAAAAATGGCAAAATATTCTAATTTTCGAAGAGAATATCTTATAATGCAACTAAAATTTTTGCTATAATATTTTCTATAATACAGATCCAGTAGATTATCTCATGAGTGATTTGGATAAGATGACTAAACTGTACATGGTTCACGAAATATTCATATATTCAAGAAAAATCTTTCATTTTATTAAAAAAAAGAAAAAAATATTGTTTGTTCGTCACATGATTGTTAATGTAGGCCCAAAGTTCAAAGATAATTTCGATTATTTTGAATTTTTCAATCAATAATTTGTTTTTAACATTTGATCAAAATTACAGCATTATCTTCAAATATTAATGCATTCAGTTTAGAAAGAATGCGAAATTTTAAAAGAATTCTCTTTAAAATACAAGAATATTTTTCCATAACAAACTAGATTAAATATAATTTTCTAGAAAAACTTTTTACAACATGTAAACACACGAACAAATGGAAGTTGTGCATAATTTATCCTTTTTGGTGAATGCAACGTAGAAAATTACGGTTATATTTTTGTATGCTATTGTATAGTATAATATTTATGGTGTTTGGGTCACTGAAGCTTTCATAATAATGAAAATAGCATGAAAGCACGAACAAAAATTTTAATTACAGTAATTTAATTTGTATTTATTTTTTCCGTTTTATCTTCAATATCTGTTATCATTTTTTTAATCTTACCTTGTTAGTTAATTAATTTTTGGTATTGGCTAGTTTTATAATTTATCCATACATTATTAATTACATTTTTCATATTATATAGAAGCAATATTTTATTCTCGAGCATTTACTTTCAAGTATAGATCGTTCAATGCTAACATTTACTTTATATTATCTAATATATTTGCGTATAATATTTATATAATTTAGATTTTATGATTCAGTATTTTTCAGACAGAAAAATTTACTTTATTCAATACATTTTTAAAAATATAGATCATATATTTATTAAAATTTTTTTTTCAAATGGATTTAAGGATTTGTATCTAATATAAATTTTTTAAATTTTGAAAACACTTTCCTTAGAATTTTTTTCCACTTATCTAAATTGTCATTTGTACTTTTATAAAATTATATTTAAATATAGAAATTTATGTGATATTCGAATTGTTAAAGCAATCGTTTAAAAGCGAATTGCCTTTCACTTCAATAATTTCTTTTTTTATTCTTCTTCTTTTTTTGTGTGTGAGAGAATTTATTGGCCTAAAGGTTCAAATACTTTTTTTTTTTACTTTCACATAAGTTTCTATGATTGACTGGAATGATATTTGAGAGAAAATTTCTAGAAAAATATCAAATTCTATTAAACTCTTTAAAAGATAAATATTTTCAACAAATAATTATTTTTTAATATATAAATTCAATTAGTTATTGCTGAATGATATCTAAATTATGCTATTTATTTTTTGTATAGAATTGTAAACAGTATTTTTTTAATTAAATTTGTCTGATTTACTTTCTCATTTTATTTTGTATAAATGTATATATACTAGTCTGAGTTCTGAGTTTCCACTTAACTTGCTATCATCTTTTCATGCTCTGTCTGCTTATATTTGATTTATTGAATTTTGTAACAAAATCTTTGACTTTTTTTTTATTTTTTTAATTGATTTATTCTTCTAAAAGTTATAAAAATGCATCAACGAATTTATGATGTTTAAAATCATATTTATATTACTCTAGAGTACAATAGTAATTTTTAGTTTATATTTACTAACTTTATTTATATAGAATGTATAAACATATACATCTTTATTATTATTATTATTATACTACACTATATAAAGCAAAATGTTAACAAAATTTATCAAATAAGTTTTAATATTATTTTATCCTTATTAATTAATAAAATTGCTGAAAATTTATCGTTCATCTGTTTACAAACGTACTAATTAATTTCATTCAAAATTTAATAGATTTAATCATGAAGTTTTCTGCTATGAATATATATCGTATTTACGAAAAGATTAATCATTAATATTTCTAGAAGTTATATGAATAAATTAACTTTTTCATATTTTGCATTAATTGAAACTTGTTAAATGTTGCATAATTATCGACTGAAGTTGTACAGAAGTTATTATTTTAATAAATAAATTATTTTCAAGTATTAATAGATGCGAAGCATTAGATTAAATTGACAATGCATTTAGAAAATTAATTAATTGATAAAACTTTTCGTGTAAACACTAAGATAGTTTATTAAAAATGAGATAATGCTTCTTAAAATTACAGATTAGTACTTAAAAAATATTTCCAATAAATTTTATACTGTAATCATGCGAAATTCTGTTTTATTTTATTTTATATTTCCTATTGTCAGAAGGAAAGAACGAAATATTTTACTTAAATTTATATTGTTGAGAAAGAAAATATACTATATCACAAATATCAAATAATTTCATATGTCTGTCTATTTCAAAACGATATATTTTTAGTTTCCAAGTAAATTATATTCTCAAATGGCTACTTTCATTTTTCTTATTATATTTTCTATATATGTAACATGATTCTAACAAAATGGCTCTCAATACCGTCCAAACAATAAAAAATTATATTTGTTTTAAGTGTCCATTTAGTCTTTATTCTTTGAATTTTTTAAAATATTTTAAAGTCAAAATTTTTGGCAAAAGATTGTTCTAAGATTCCAGAAAATGTTATACTCATGTTTCTGTGATCAGCGCTCAGGGAGTGACATTTTCAGAATATATTGAAAAATAGATATTTTTCGATGAAAGAATACAAAATATAGGCAGACAGTACATGAATTCCATGAAATTATTAGGAAGACAGAGTTAGACATAAAAATTTATCAAATCCATTGAAGAAACGTCAGTGCTGTCCTTAAACAGTATCATCACTTTCAGTGAATGGATCCTAGCCATACCAAGTTTTCATGGAGTTAATCAGGAAGTTTTGAAGAAGCAGATTGAATCTATGTCAGCTGAAGAATGGGCAGACTATGGGAAAGAAGATGATACTTTCTTAAAGTTTTCTTATCTTTCATTCATCTTTTATTCATTGTTTTAAATTCTGTTTCCTTATTGTATTCATTATTTTTTTCCATAATTTTCTTTCAATATTAAATTTAAATTCAATGATAAAAGTTCAGAATTTCATGAAATTTCATCATAAAATTTAAAATGATAATTTTTTTTTTAATTTTTATAATTATTTTCTAATAGATCAAAACAGAAATTTACATTTTCTCACAGCAATTTTTTTTCTAATCCAACTTAAAAATAAAAAAATAAAAAAAATGCTTTTATGTTATTTTTCAGCTTAGTGGAAAAAAATAGCATTAATCACTTTAATTTAAAATCCAGAAAATAAATTTACAACTTACTGTAAACATTTAAATTATAAAATGATTAATAATGCTGAGTAATTTCTCATTTGAGTTAACACTTACTATCCAGTTAGATATAATATAAACCCCACTATATTAATTAAAATAATAATTGAATCATGCTTAATGCACATTAATTTTAATTAAAACAAGCTGCTTGATACTTCGTGTTTATCAGTTAACCCAAAAAGATTGCATCTCAAAATAAAAAGAGAACTGCTACATATTTTAACATAAACTAAGACATTAATTATTTTTGTTAAGAATTTGTGTTATGAATATATCTATTTAAAAACTCAGTTCTACAGTAAAATATATACACTATGATATTTTATAAATTAGTTATTCTTTCAGAAGTTCTAAGAATAAATGACTAGAATTATTCCCTAAGATAATTAACTTGTCTTTTCTTTCTTCATTTATTCTCTTGTATTATAATCACTCAATTAATTACATAAATAATATAAGTAATTAAATCTCTTATCAACTGCATTGCATTGATAAATATTTTATTAAAGAAACATAGTACAAAAATTTCATTTGGGAAAACAAAAGTTTAGTTTTTTTTAAATAAAGAAACTTGTATTTTTTAAATTTATTCGTTTTTATTCTATTATTTCAAAAATTACGACTTTTCCTTTCATTAATTTTACTTTAGTTAATCAAATAATAAAATTTCTCGAGTAGCTATTTAGATTGAAAATGCGAATGCTGCACCGCTTTAATTACGACTAAGTTTTTTTCATAAATTAAAATCAGGAATAATAGCTAGTACAGTAATTCTTTTTTTTTAATTCTTTCTCTGAGAAGGATATAAGTGAAAAAGGATTTTTTTCTCTCTCCCTTTAAGATAATTCGAAATAAATGACATACATTTTCAAAACTCTGTACGATATGCTTTTACCGAATTATGTTACCGAAATGTTTTGCATTAGCAAGAATGAAATTCCGAAAACATCAAAAGTAGAATATATACTGCTTTTTTAATGTGCATTAGTAGTAATATCTAAAATAATTATGATATATACACCTCTTATCCTGGTAAATTTATATCATTTCGAGTTCTAAATCACGTACTTTTTGTAAATTATTTCTAAATGATACCGATTTGCTTTTTTTTCATCTTAACAGAATTGAACGATTGCTCTTATTTTTTCCATCCTTTCTTTATCTTTTCATCTTTTATAGAAGTGATACTTAAAAAGAATGCATAATAGGGTATCTTTGAAACTACTTTCTACTAAATCAGTGAGTTATGCAGACGTTAAATGAATCAAGATTTAACTATAAATCATAAATAAGACGATAGTTTATCTTTGCAACTTTTTACGAGTTAA
The DNA here is from genome assembly GCA_000484575.1 of Olivierus martensii. Classification (NCBI taxonomy): domain Eukaryota; kingdom Metazoa; phylum Arthropoda; class Arachnida; order Scorpiones; family Buthidae; genus Olivierus; species Olivierus martensii. Next base: position 213,845 of record AYEL01067532.1, read on the forward strand.
ACATGGATACAAGATTTTGCAATCGTAAAATGCAAATTTTTTCTAACGTTTTTTATTTTATTACGAAATACAGTGATACCTCGGTTCACGAACACAATCCGTTCCTTGACCCTGTTCGTGATCATTTTTATTAAATTTGTCTGATTTACTTTCTCATTTTATTTTGTATAAATATATATATATTAGTCTGAGTTCTGAGTTTCCACTTAACTTGCTACCATCTTTTCATGCTCTGTCTGCTTATATGTGATTTATTGAATTTTGTAACAAAATCTTTGACTTTTTCTTTATTTTTTTAATTGATTTATTCTTCTAAAAGTTATAAAAATGCATCAACGAATTTATGATATTTAAAATCATATTTATATTACTCTAGAGTACAGTAGTAATTTTTAGTTTATATTTACTGACTTTATTTATATAGAATGTATAAACATATACATCTTTTTTTATTATTATTATTATACTACATTATATAAAGCAAAATGTTAACAAAATTTATCAAATAAGTTTTAATATTATTTTATCCTTATTAATTAATAAAATAATTTTTGTTTATTTGTAGAAATAAAATATAATAATTGAATCTATCGAATAATATAAGTAATACAAAATATTGCCAAATATTGATTAAAATTATTCGGCATATTTTTATTAACATATATATTCAATTTTTTTTTTTAATTTTAATAATCAACATCCAGACTATTCAGATATACTTCCATTATTATTTCTTCGATCCAAAACGCCAAAAGAAATGCTATTCGACTTAATGAAAATAATTTTGTGTTAAAAATATTACGAATATTAAAAATATTGATAATTAAAACTTAAAAAAAATAAAAAAAGTAGGATTGTTATAACACAGAAATGGCATGATAAATGGATGCGATTGAAATTGAGAATCGGCGAACTTTACTCGGATTCCTCCGAAATTTGCTGATTTCATTGTTATAAGTTACAGATAAAATGTGTTTAAAAATTCTGCGACACAATAATGAGTGCAAAAAAAAACTATTTAAAATAACTTTGAGTCTGTCCCCTAGTCCTTTTTGATAGGTTATTTTAAACAAAAAATACGGTATGATCATATGTTCGATTTGTCATTGTTATCCAGTGATGGCAGTCAGAAAGCCTATAAAATGATAAAAATGAATAAGAACACTTTACTAAACTGTCAACTAGAAGTGTGAATTTTAAAATAATAAGTCTGTATTACAAACACGGTAATGTATTCGAGTTTTGCCTATTTCGATTGTTATGAAAATGAAATATTTAAACAAAAATAGTTGTGTATACATTTGACATTTTTTCGATTATTGAACCGTAATATTGTATGAATTCTGCATTTGTCATTTTAACTCGTAAAACTTCGAAAATTCCTGTTTGGAGAATATAATCTAGGAGTCCAAATGATATATTCGATATTTACTCTTTTTTAATTTTATTTACTTTTTCGACGGATTGTTTTATTTACTTTGAAATCATTAAAAGAATTACTTAGTATTTTTCTAATAATTTTATTTCGAAGCAATTCTTACTTTATTTGAGATTTAAAAATTCTTGATGTTATTTCTATTAAAATAAATAAAACATTTGTTTCTAGAAATGAGTTTATTTTTCTCCTTACACTAGGATTTCGCTTGCTTTTACGTAAAAGATTTTTACTTTGCAGTTATCAAAAAATGTTCAGATCGTGTTCAGATGTTCATCGACATATATATATATTGAAAGCTCTTTCGATGATTTTCCTAAAATTATTATAAAATTTAGTTTTTGTAAAAATCTTTAGGCTAAATAATTTTGTACGAAATTGTAATATTATAATGGTTCCTGGTATAGGGATATAATTATATCCGAAAATGGTGAAAACTCAAAATATCCAGAGAATCATTGAATGCATCACAGAATGAGAAAATCTGGTAACATCTAACTCAGGTGTGTCCAACCTTTTGGATTCTTTGGGCCATATTTGAAGAAACAAAATTGTCTTGGGTGGCACATGAAATATACTAATTCTAACGATAGTTGTTAATCAAAAAGTTAGTAAATAATGTACAATATATGATATCCACCATGACAAATAAGCAAAAATGTCATAGCATAATAATCTTGACTTAACTTCAGAATTTTTTAAAATCATTGAACGGGTTAAAAAGTTTTTATCACTGAAACAAGAAATATTTTAGAAAATGGAAATAGGAATTTAAAAATAAAAACTTCATTAAATACATAAAAATCTCAATGTTTTAAGAAAGTTTACGATTTTATGTTACGCCGCATCCAAAATAACTGGTGACGTAACAATGGGGATAATTTTTTACAATAACTGCATGTGTCTGCATTGTTAAATTATGTATGTATTTGCTAACTTGTTTGCCATTTCAATCTTAGTCATTCTCTATTAAACAAATGAATCCTTGTTCTAAATTTTAAATTATATAAAAGGAAATTTTTCCGTAAATATTAGCCAAATAATAATAAATTAATATGCTTTTGTTCCTTTAAATAATTTTGAATTTCAGATGTTTTAACAATACAATATTAAGCTTGTTTTATATTCTTTCAAATATAAAAGTCATTTAATTAACTTTTTATTTTAAAGCAGAAAATTTTATTGCAACTTTATGCTAATTTTCATTAAAAAAATAAATACTGAAAAAAAGTTTTATTCAATAGAATTCGTTTGAAAAAAAGGAACTGAATCGTTATAAAAATTGAGTGCATGAAATTTAGCATTTGATTAAAATTACGTAATGTAATAACTGTGATGATTTTAATAAGTATAATTTTGCAAATTAGTATGAACTATATATAATAAAAGTCCATTTTAAAATAATTTATTTTTAGAAAATTTATTATATAAATTACAGAAAAAGAAAAATTTAATTTTTAAATTGAGAATTTTTGTTTTGGAAATTTTGTTAATAATATGAATTAATATATTTATAATGAACTTCTATAAATGATCAAAATAAAACATTTTTACAGTAATAATTTAAGAAATATTTTTGCTACCGAGAAATTATTAAATTCAAAAATTTCATGCTGAGAGTTCTAATAAATCTCAAGGGAAGTGGTAGCTTGCAAAATAAAAAATAATGATTAAATTAGAAAATAAATAATTAAAACTTAAAGAAAATTATAAAATCGTATCTATTTTGCCCTATTTACGTTATAAAAGTTGCTATAAAAATATTGGTAGATTGAGGATTTCGTGTTGTACGATGATTAGAAATTGAATTAGAGATAAGAATGCTTGTCTGTTTTACAAAATAGGATACAGAATGCTGATAGAATTATTTGTAGTAAGATAACATATATTTATATAATATGAGCAATGAATCACATAAAATTTTATCAAGTTAGTTAAATAACTTCTACACATACAGATTTTGAAAATCGTTGTTTAAAATTCTCAGTTAAAGGATGATTATATAATGGAAGAGTCTGAAAATTTTATAACTTCAATATTTGGGTAAATTTTGGTAATTTAGACCGAACATCGTAAAAACGTTCAAGATTCAAAAAGTATTTTTTTAAATTTTATCTGCAATATCTAATATTATATTATCTATGATCAAAGACTGTAGATAAGATAACAGAGTAATTTAGACAAAACATTCCCGTCATGACCAACAACTCATTTTATTTTTACTTTTATTTGCACTGTGGGACAATCTCTTCTTTGTTCATTCGACCCTTACTACTTTATCGACTTCTATTTTACAACTTAGGTCTCAACTTTCATTAGATATGTCCACTTGAGAATTCATCATCACTGATAACCTCAAATACAAAGGTGAAAATAAACTGGAAAATAATATTTTAATATCATTTAAATTGTTTACTTCTACCAGAGGTGAAGATCCCTTTCATATCATACACCCTTCTATAGTTAAGAGCTCATTCACTTATGTATAGTATCAGTGTAGTAAGAATCATATAACTTACATATGCTTATAGTTATGTAATTTTGAATCGTATATAGTAAGTAACCAATAACATTTAAATTATTTATTTGAAATAAAATATTCAAGTGTTAATCAGTGTAGTAAGAATCATATAACTTACATATGCTTATAGTTATTTAATTTTGAATCGTATAGGCCTATAGTAAGTAACCAATAACATTTAAATTATTTATTTGAAATAAAATATTCAAGTGTTAAATAATTAATTAATTTATTAAATTCTGTTTAAAAGATATATTCCGATCGATGACAATTAATTTTAATACTAAGTTAAAATTTTATGTAAAACAGAATTAAAGCAAACTTAATAATATGCGTATATTTAATTTAAATAAATATTTTAAATATAATTCGAGTCGATTAAGATCGCCGTACAAATAATTTCGTCAAATAAAATTCTATCATTTTTTACTGATGTGAAAAATTAAATGACTTCATTCCAGTTTTATCTATCTGTTAACATATTATAACTTAAAATTTCTTCATTTTCAGTTGGTTCACTGTTTGATATGTGAATCATTCTATCATTAAAGTAAACTTTCACATGCATATCGACTATTAATCTAGAAATTTAACAATTTATAACTGAAAGTTTCAAAGATTCCCGAAATCGTGATCGTCAAATCTGTCTTAGTTTTTTGATCGATAGCAATTCAGATAAAAGAAAACAGAATTTCCAAATGTTGTTTATTTATTTTATCTTTAATAATTATAATGTTTTTATATGTTTGGATTTTATATTTTGCATTGAAATTATGGTGGAGATATATGTAAGTCGTCTTGATTTCTTATCAATATTATATCAGGAGTGATATGGAATATTAACGGCATCGCAAAAGTGAATATGAACTGTAGGATATCTAATGAAGCTTGAGATTGAGATGTATTTTCATTTTGCGATTGCAATCAAATCATATCTATTCAGTATTAAAATGATAAAAATTATTATTTGCAAAACTTAAATAAGAATATTTTGATCACTAGTTTTATCGTTTTATGGATCCTGACATTTCTCCGTAATTACTACCGCCTCCATTATGTTTCCTTTATCAGAATACAGTTATCTTCAACACTGGATTTTTTCATTAATTTCAATTATTAGTAAATGTGTAAATCCTGCTTTGTTTTGTTAAATTAATCTGGTTTGATGTTTTTAATATTTTTTATTATTTTCTAATATAATCTATTCATAAATATGACCTCTGTAATAATTTCTCCGCTTCATTTTTAATTTATTTTATAAATTTATCCCTTTTAATAGTTTAATTTTTAATTAAAAGTTTGTTCATCTATGGATTTACTAAACTTTTTCCAAATTTTGAAACATTGTTTTATAATTCGTTTAAGTTCTTTATAAAAATTCATCTTTCCATTAAACATTGTTCTAAATTTATCTTTTAATTGCTTTAACGCTTATAAAAATCGGAGAGCAATTTAAAAATAAAAAGCTTATTATTTATGTGGATTTAAATCATTTTAGATAGTTTTAAATTTTACATAATTTTAATCATATAAATTCTAAATTCGACGTTTGATAATTTCATAACCAAACATGAACAACCGTCTTTATAAACAAAATATAAAATAGAATAAACAATTTAGTTAATATCGATTAATCGATAATCGATTATGCAAAATGATTAAATTCGAATCATTATTACGTCAGTTTAATAGTTCCTTTATTCAGTTATATGAGTTATATTGACGTAATAACAATTCAGATTCAAAATCATTATTACGTTAGTAATAATTTTGAATTTTCAGAAACTGATAAAATTGGATCACTTATTATTGACGTTATAATGATATAATTTCGATAATTTTCAGCAGAATTGATCTTCTGTTTGATCTAATGCGAATTTTGTTCAAATTGGGTAATATTTATCCGAGATGTCTCAATTTTCCGAATATTTTTTACTCTTTTGTCTCAGTAATATTGGCCTCGTATTGATCACTTTCAATAGTTTAGTTTTCTGTTGGATTCGAATAACATATGTGGAATTTTATTCAAATCGGATAATATTCGAGCGCAATAATGCAGACTGAACGAATTTCATATTACTACGAATAAATATTATTCAGGTGTTCTTTGGTTTCATTTCTGAATAGAAAAGATTAAAAAGAGACTTTGTTAATATTGCTAATAACACTAAAACAGGTCTAACCAACCTGGGAAACTTCTAATTTTTTTGCGAGCCACACGTTAGATGAAAAATTAAAAATTAATAAATGACGTAACAATCTATTTTATTCACGTTTGTATAATGTATATACGAAAAGCAAACCTGTAAAGATATTAAATTTGCTATGTTACGAGTGAAAAAAAGTTGTAGAATCTGTTAAGTCAATGGATGTAAAAATCATTTCATAGTCAGATACTGGCCAGGCCTACACTAAAACAATATGATAATTTTTATTACTATTATGACTTGTCTAAATTCAAAATGAAATTAACTTTTAATCAAGTCTTATCTTAAGAGATTTAAAATTAAGATTTTAAAAATATTAATTATTCCACTTTTCAAAATAATCTCTAGTTTTAATATTTATAGTTTAAATTCATTAGATAGAATAATATAAAGCTAAAATTTCAAGACTAATGCATTGAAAGTTTACATATAAACAGATTACGGTTTTATTTACACTTTTGTCCAATATTTTAGTGATTATATGCAATTAAGATTTTTTTCTTTCTCCATCTTCAATATGAGTCCATTCTACATTAAGGAAACGAATAAATGATCGCATTCGTGTTTTTCTTGTGGAAAACTTATTCGTTTTAAACTATCTTACAAGTTAAATTATTTTTCTGCTGCAAAAAAAAGAAGCAATAATGCGTAAGATATGCTATTTTGCCATTTATGGAAAGATTTGAGATATTCTTAACAAATTAACGTAATTTTATTCATTTATTTGATAATTAAATTCACTTTACGAATGATCGCATTCGTGTTTTCTTGTGGAAAACTTATTTGTTTTAAACTATCTTACAAGTTAAATTATTTTTCTGCTGCAAAAAAAGAAGCAATAATGCGTAAGATATACTATTTTGCCATTTATGGAAAGATTTAAGATATTCTTAACAAATTAACGTAATTTTATTCATTTATTTGATAATTAAATTCACTTTACATATTTTAATAATTTTCTTTTGTTATGGCTAAAATAATTTGCAATCTAATTCGTAAACACGATTATGCCTGTTTTCTGATAACTGAAATCTTTTCTATTATCATTTTTATTATCATCATAAATATTAATAATTTATGTAGTTTTCTAGTTTAAAATCGAGTAAATTCTATATGCTTTAATACTTAAAATTACTTTTTCTTTAGCTGTATATCTATTATTATATATGCAGCATTAGAATGTGTTATCAGATATAATTTTTTATAATGATATATCTTAGTAAATAGGATTCAAGCTGATGCTCAAAAATTTGAATAATGTGTAGAAAAATCCTTTTTTCTTTGTTTTTAATATTAAGACTCTAGTCTTCTAATATAATTTGTCGTTGTTTTTTCTTCCTAATCTAACTCCACATCATATGAAGGTAGTGTTTGTTTTTATTTCTTTTCCTAAGTTCTGGTACTTCAAAAAATAATTTTACATAGCGTATTTACTACATAACTTTTTGCATACTTTTTAAAATAAAATGAAAAATCAATTTGTTTCAATATAAAATGTAAACTCAAACACACTGACATATAATAACAACAACTTTATATGATTATATGATTCTGGGAATAACGTGTAACTATATTAAATATGTAAAGAAAAATATCAGATGTAATTCTCGTTAGAAATATGAGAATATGACATTTTATTATTTTAGTTTCGTAAGAAAAAACAAATCTAATTTTATGTTTGAAATTGTTTTTCCGCTATCATTAAAGAATTCAAATACAACACTATGACTGTTTTAGTGAAATTCGAATTTTTGATGAAAAGAACAAAAATTAAAAGGGGAAAAAAAGGAATTTCTCTCTATCCATTGCTATAGAATCGAAGCCATAAATTTATAAATCTTTCAGGAGAAATTGCGTATGCTTGAAAAAGTTGGAAGCAGAGTTTCTATCATAAGATGAACTAATATTTTTCTAATGGATGAAGGGTTTTTCGATTTTCTAAAGTCCCATAATATTTTATTTAATACAAAATCTTGAGTAATGATGCTTATAAAGGAATAAGTTATTTATTTTAAACGTAACAAACATTTTTGCTTGCAATTCAACATATTCAAAAAATATCATTATATTTTTTGAAATATTTAAAAAATAAATGTTTTTTTTGTTATATATGATTTTAATGCAAAACATGCACCTTATGTTTATCATAAATTTTAATTTTATCCGTTTCATATCAATCAGATTGCTTCCATGCTATTATTTTAATTTTTTTCTTTTAATCTTACGTCGCTAGCAACATATTTTACTTATATTAAATGTTAAAATTTTAGTTGGAAAGGGATGTTGTTTCTTTGATAAATGACACCTGACATAGAGATCGAACAACAATAACTATCGGACATTCTGCTAACATTCATCACATCCATCCATCCACTACGCTTTTGATAACATTGGCTTTCCTTTTAAAAATTCTATCTAAAGACACGCTTGTGGTCATGGTGTCTCCGTTTTGTTGTTATGAAATTTACTTTCAGATCGTTTCTAGAATAGTTTTAAAATCTATTTTTGTATAAATAAATAAAATGAATTTTTTAGAAAGTTATAAATAGTTATAAGTATACGCTCTCGCAGGAGATTATTTGGATAGATTCCATTCATAGCTCTGAAATTTGGTAGCAGTTATTCTATACATCGAATAAAACAATAATATTACAGTTAAATCGATATTCTTAGTGCATTAATATTAGAAATTCTATTAGTTACGCTGTTTATCAGTTACCAAAATATATTGTTTAGTTTAATCATGTTTATAATTTTAATTTGTTCCAAAATTAGCAGAGTTCTCAAAATGAATCCAATAAATTTAGGATTTTTTTCAATAAATTAATAATATAATGATAAAACTGAAAGAGACTAAAGAAGAATGCAAAAGAATATTTCCAAAGCTCGCTATCAGTTCAAATACTGTATTGGTAATCAAACGAGTGATAAATTCTTTGAATATATGAATTTATTTTTAATTTAAAAATAATTTTAATCAATCATGTATTTTAGAAAGTAGTATTTTCTGAACTGTCAAAAGATATCTTAATCAAGTTTTATTTGATGGTTCCTAAGATCAAACGGTGGATTGTTTGCTGTTTGTATACAATTCCATGCCATTTTAAATCAATATGATGGATTGAATCTTTCAAAGAGGCATTGTTTTAATCAAATTTGGAAGGATTATTTATATATACACTTTACCATTACTGAATTAAAATATAAATTCAATTCGTATAATATTAAATTTTTATATATAAATCTATGAAAATAGTCAATTCGCAAAATTCATTAAAGAATTCCAGATTTACAACATTTTGGTCATGTTTTTGTTCTAGAAAATCCTAACAAAAAACAAAATCTTTATTCTCGTTTTACCAAACATCATAAAAAGTTTGATTATGATATCTTAATAGGTGTTCCACTTTACAATGAATGGACAAACAAATAGCATTTCAAATATTTTCAACATTTGAACACTTCTCAAAATATCGTAACCCGAGTTTTTATGTTGTCTAATAAGATCAATCATAAAAATTTCGCTTTTGTTAAGATTTTATAGAACAAACTTCAGTAAAACGTGGCAAATCGGGAATATTTTAAACAATTTTTCCAATTACAAATTTTTATAAATTTCTAAAATTCTAGTTCTTTATTTTAGTTGTAAGCTAATTAAAATACCAAAAAATATTGTTTAAATGTTTATTTTAAAATTTTTCTTATACAATTCGAATAATAGTTTCGAAAAATAATAATAATAATGTGACAACTCTTTTGTAAATTTTTAATTGGTGCTATTCTTCGCATTTTTAAAATGATTACATTTTACATGGATAATTTTTCTATTCTTTCTGTTTTTTAACTTTATTCTAAACAGAAATAAATTTATACAATTAAAAATAAATAACAAGCTATTATTTTCCGTTTTAATTTCTTTAACTAATATACATTTATTCTTTAATTAAATATTATTTTAAGACAACTGTAATAATTTTATATATTTTGATACCTGAAGAAATTGTAATTTTTAAAACATAACTTTAAAAACTTTCTTATAAATCTGTATATTTAACTGATTCCATAACAATAAAATTATTTTTCCCTCATCTATAATGCTTTTCATTCTGATAGGGAATTAAATGTGAAATGTGTCCTCTCAAGATGCTATTTCTCGTTTCTTTTCTTACACACACACACACACACACACACACACACACACACACATATATATATATATATACTGTAACTTTTTATATTGAATAACACAGACATGGCATTTTTATTTCATATTTATTCAAAAAATCTGTAAGATATATTTAAAATTTCTTGCCTACGGAAGCTGGATTATAAGTTATTCTTTGTTACAAACGAATAACTGCAGTCTGTCTGTGTAAAAAACATTTCTAATTCCCTATAGCTTTGACTCGTTCCAAATTGCTGTTGCATCTCTTCTGCTTGAATTGGTAAATACACCAACGAAAATGTTTCTGGAAGCAATTCGAATTCTCTGGACGGTTTTGTATTGTTTCTAATATAATACTGTACACATTTGTTTAAAATTTTGAGTTCTGGGTGGTACGGTATTTGGATTTATGTCGAGATATAAACGGTTAAAAGTTTTCTCGGAAAAAATACACGGCATGGATTACATAAACTTTTCTGGCATCGTTTAGAAAAGTATGTTACTCGTAATACATTTGTTGTCTGCATATTTTTGAAGAATATTGATTATAAAAGTACTTATAAAAGAAAATAAATGATAATACATACTCTTTACGTATATTTAAGTCAAAAACTATGATTTTCGTATTAAAATAAAACTGCTTTCAGTAAGTAAATTTAAAACGAATTTTAACAGCTTAATACTTTTATATTAAACTATTAAATGTTAAAATTTTATAAAGCATATTTTTGGATTATTTTTCCATCAATGTCTGAAATATTTAGTCATAACAAGTAGATAGCGGATTTAATCCAAAATATAAGTTTACACGAGAGTTAGTTCCTTAGTCAAATAACGATAGTTTATAACCCAATTCTTCTCCAAATGCCAGTATTGGAATACCGTGAAGATCACGAAAAATGATGTCATAGATGCCTTTTCTGTAAAATATTTCATAAACAAAAGTTGACGATTAAATTTTACTATAAATTTTGACATTATAATATTAGCAATACCTAGATTTTGGATTGTAACTAACGATTGCAGATATACTGTGGTTAATTATTGATATGCGGGATATAGAATTTTTAATAGTAGAATCGATATTTTTATAACCTAATTAAATGGCAAATATTATGAATTTTACTGTTATTGATAGTTATAAAAATTTTCATTGCATCAAAATTGTAATAATTAGACTTAAGTATAAGCATTCGATAATTTTTTTATTCTCTCTTAGGCGGATCAATAATCGTGTAATTTTTCTTAAAAATATTTTATTTAAAAAATGTACATCGTAAAATTTTTATTTTGCTAACATAACATTTAAATTCGTTGTACATTGGACCAAGAATACATTTAATGAAAGGATATCAAAGCTTACAAATTCTCAATGAATAAATCTCCCTCATACAAGACGTGCTATGATTCTTAGATAAACATATCATCAACTTTCCCTGTTCTCAAGAGCCTTTCTCAGAAATTCATAATTTAATAAGAATAAATAATCATGTTCGTGAATGTAATTAAGTTACGAATTGTTATTTTATTCGGTTATCTAATTACATAAAAATAACATGAAAAGAACTATTACTGACGTTTTTGTGTATTTAGCGTGTTTATTCAAATATTCTTATCAAGTGAATTCCATTATATATTTTAAAATAGCTGAATAATTATTTACTTTAAACGTAAATCAATTATATGAATAAAATTTAATTGGATGAAGTGTAAAGTTAAAAAGTATTTTACTTTATCCTATTAATGTAATAAAGTAAAAAGAAAATTAATCAGTAGAAGAAAAATAAATTAAATGTAATAATAACAAGTTTGTGAAATATAATATTTTATGGCTGCTTGCTAAAGAAGTTCCACATTCAGAAAATTAGCAATAGTCAGTCAGTAGATGTTAATTTATCATGATATCATGTGGAAATAAAAAGAAATATGATTAATTACGTTGAAAATGTGTTTTATACCATTATCAGCTATTAAATTGGCGAAATAGTCCTTCGTAGAATATATGTGGTAAGTGCATCACCGCCTATACAAAACACATTTACTACATTCAACGTATATTAATAAAGTTAAGCACCTCATCGATTTTTTGCTATTTATTTGTGGTAATATTAAAATATTAATAATAAATTTGATTTATTTTTTTAATCTCTCAGTAATTTTTATTTGAATATTTAATAGTTTTTATAACATGTTCGGCAATTCATTCATAGCAAAACTTAAAAGTCATTTAATGATAATTTTGTAAAACTTATCATAAAATTTTATTTATTTATAGGAAAGATGTGAAAAAAACTGTTTTTATAAAAATTTTGATATTTGATATTAATTTTATATCCGAATATATTTAAGTGTATTTATTACTCATCTAATTTTTTTTAGTAAAAAAGCCATATTTCTTATATAAACCAATTTTTTAACAAAAAAAAATGTTAAGCCATTTTTTATATATACAAATAAGGAAATCCAACACATTTATGGTAAAAATGTCGATAACAAAGAATATTTTTTATCATAAAGTTGGCTATTATCAGTTCTCCGTTCTCATAATATTTAGAATTCTATTCAACTTTTTATAAACCATTTTATGAGAAAATTGCCTGTATTTATTTATTTTGTCGTTTGTTGTTCATAATCAAGATATCTTGAGAATGAAACATCTCAGAGCAATCAAATTTTAAAGGATTATTTCTTATTATCCAAAGCACATGTCTATTATAATTTTAAACTAAATGGCCTCTTTACAAGATGGCGTCCATTCGAAAAACTAATATATTTAAAGCATTTTATACTATACATATTTGTATATACAGTATTTATCTATAATGTTATAGTCATTTAAAATGATTTTAGATATATTTTATTCCTTTATCTGTGTCATGTCTTTCAGATCATCCTCAAAATATCTCAAAAATAAATCATTGCAAAGATTCAAATTTTCAGATGATTGTTCTTTTTGATTTTAACTGTACGAATTTTTCGAAGTTTCCACGTGATACAGTTACAAAATGGCGGCATCAAAATATTTTTGAACCTGTTTATTTCATTTATAACGCATTATACTCACTCCATTCAAATGATATTTTTGTTAAAAATGTACAAATATAATATTATTAATCATCGTTAAAAGCTTTGCTTGTATTTTTATCATTTTCGATTTGGCTAACTTGTTTGCTTTTAGATTTGTTTCTCAAACAAAATGCACGTAAAGTTTTATGCTAATTTATAAAAAAAATAAAAAACAATTCTAAACCTTTAGAAGGCATATTCTGTTATAAATGAAGATATATTAACTATTTCCATGGAATTTTTATAAGAATTAATGTATAACAACCCGATGCTCTTGCCATCAATGTAACTGTGTAATTTATATAATTTTTCCTGTATTTTTTAATATTCACACAAATTAAATTCCTGTTTATTTATTTAGTTCTGATATTTATTTATTATTTTTCTTCTTTTTTAATTATAAAATTAACTGATAAATAATCAAAGATTATTATTGAATAAATCTCATTAATTTTCATTAATTACGATTACTAGAATAGTAAAAAATTTAACGTTTCCTATTACTTTAGAATGTAAGATTAAAGGAAAATAAACATAAAACAATAAAAAAATCATAATTAGAAAGAGAAACTTACAATATAGAATCAGTTCATTATCGTATACGAGGTTTGGTGTTGTATTCTTTTGGATGTCATGTGAAGTTGATTACCAACAACTGTAGGTCTACACTGATATCTATTTGGCTGTAATGCTAGAGACAACACGAACTCCTACTGTGTCATGTGTTATTCAGAAAGATCATAAGTTCGACACTTAGAAACAAACATCTCTTAGTAAATCCTGTCTGTTCCATGGGGAAAAGAAATCACTGATATTATAAGTCCTCTAACATGAATGATGCACCAACATCTCATCTAATAATACAATAATACATTTTCTTTCCAGCAAAAGTAGAAAAATAAATAAATAATATAAAGAAATAACGTTAAAAAGTTCGATGTTTATTTATTTTATCGAAAAAGAATGGTCAGTACTTTTGAACTCGCTAAAATAGATTGAATAGTATATTATTTATTTATTTACTGTCAATGATTAATGCATATATATATACTTGTAATTTTTTAGAATAAAATTAGAAAAATTTACTATAGATTGCATTATAGGTAGAAAACAGAAGAAAAGAAAATTTGATTTGGGATATAACCGAATTTTCTTGTTAGTTTTTGCAAGAATAACATGGTGCTATTCGAGTAAACAAAGATTAAAATGATAGATAAACATTAAACTTGTTGATAATTAATTGAAAACTTAGATTAATTATGAAATATCTTTTTATGTTTAAATTTTAAGTTTAAGAAGTTGTTTTATAACACGAATATTAAGTTAATTTATTTACGTGCAAATAATTTAACAAGTTTCTTTTTTGATCGCTTCATTTGAAATAATCTAATTAAAATAACGAGTTGTTGATTCGAAATTTAGAAAGAAAAGAAGAACAGAAATATATTTTTGTCCATCTAAATTCAGTCAAAAATATATTTTTAATTTAAATATTTTAAAATTAATGTCATTTAACGCTTAAGCAACAAGGAACAATGATTATTTTTGAAGATATATTTTTTAAATTAAAATTCATATTTTATCGCAATTTTGAACAGAAAAGTTTGCATAATTTTTAGAATTATTCAAATTTTTCGGTCTTATTTTCTGCAAATATTGGTTGACTTAACGGCAATCATCAAAAAATAAAAGGGAAAAAAAGATTAATAATTTTATTCAAATTTCAGTGCATTATTTTAAATTTGATTTTTCTATTTGTTAAAGCAAATTTATAATTCGAACAAAAATAATTAATAATGAATTATTTAAATAACAATTTTTAAATTCAATGAAATTTTTCAAGCCATCTTAAAATTAAATTGACTTCAAGGAATATTTTCAGTTCATTATCAATACTGGGGTTTTTTTATGCAAAATTCTAAGAATATTATGCAGACGATGATTATTATTAAGGATATTTCAATTTTTTGCTTCTTTTTTTGACGCGTAAGTAATATTCTTTTAATTCAATCATTATTTATTAAACTCCAAAGCACACTACAATCTTAAAAGAAGAAATGATGTCGTGCACAATATCCATTACAAAAGTCTTTCCAAGCTGTTGCTCCAATCTAGAATTTTTTTGGGGGAAAGAACATTCTCATCGAAGTTAACGAGAACGATCATCTAGCTAAAACGTAATCGCTTCTATTTTTGTGTTTCGTGAACATATAAAGCACAGTCCACCACAACAGTTTTTTTTTATCTTCTATACATCGATACAACCTATAACGCTTCATATTTTTGCTTATTTCTCTTACAAGAGCGTGAAAATCAGGAATCAAGGATGCGATTTCGAATTGGTCAAGAATAACAGATCTCCAAACCAACAAGATTTTCTCTCTCGCTTCAATCCAGTGGAGAAGTCTTACAAGATAATGAAAACACATCAGCACATAAAATATATATATGTATATGTGTAAAAAAAACTTGGCAATTTTCCCTGCTGTCGGTATATGAAATAAATTCCGTTGGGTCTGCAGAAAACTTTTTTACACATGCAAAGAAACGATAAGGAAACAATTTAATATCTCGAAAATACAGTATTTATTTACATATATTTCAACGCTACGAAATAGTCATAAAACTGACAAGCAAAGTTTCGCAATGAATTTAAAAGATATTTTTATACGCTTAAAACAGCTGTTTTTAAAATTATAATCGATACAAAAAGTTATAAATAGGATATTTAATTAGTCTTTATTGCTTTTTACAGAATTTAAGTCTAGATTTTGTTTACTACTATTGTTGTAAATTAAAAAAAAATGATAAAAATTTATTACTAGTTCTAATGATAAATTATGACTTTAGAAATGCATAACACAAAACAAAATGCAAAAAACTTCAACGTCAAGTTCAGGTTATGTTGGCATTTGGCTGGAATATTAGCTGGACTGCTAAAATTGCTAAATCAATTCAAATGAATGCATTCCGCAAGATAATCTAACAAGACAAGTTTCGGTCAAAGATCATAAGTTCTGTTTGACCAATGATCTCTGATCTTTTTTTCACTTTTTCTTGGGCCTTCTCCAAAACACTTTAATCGACTTTTTTTAACCAGTTCGTTCATCCTTCGTAATTAGTTTATAATTTAGTAGTTTACATAAAATCAACAATTGTATTTAATTTAATCTTTGCTATATTATAAATATTATATTTCGAATTGTTTTTATTTATTCTTCTGAAATGTTAGATGCATGTGAGAAAGAGAGAGAAAGGGAGGGGAAAAGCTCTATCTCAGCATCACAAATAAAAATCTGATATGAATATTCTAACAATATAAAATTTTAAATTTAATGTTTGCAACTCTTCTTCGAATTTCAATTTATAACAATGCGAATAAAATTTTCAAAGAACGAATAAAATAAATAACAGTTTTAATTACATACATATATATATATTTTTTATCAATGTTTGGATGCTTGGAATATCGCATTTTTTTCATATTTTTAACGAAAGTATCTGCATTTATTTCATTTTTTAATTGCCAATATTTTCGGCGTGTTTATTGCTTTCTGGCAACTAACAATATAAATAAATCCTAAATTTATCCGAATTACCATTCTAATATTTATTATTTAATCTCGGAAAATTTTATTAACTGTCGAATATTTTTTGCTTTAAATTTGAATTTATAAATAAATTTGTTTTCGAAAAATATACTTGAAACACTTAATATTTTTTTTTCTCTTTTAATTTCCTTTTGCAGATATTCGTTATTTAAAATATGCTACAAGTTTTACGATTTACATCTTATTAGCGATCTATCATCACCAGTTCTTATTGTTATGATGAGAGTTTTATATTGCACGAAAAATCGCGAATTACCTGTAATCTTTCGTTCATTGAAGCGATACATCATCTGCGAGACACGTACAAAATAAGAAAAATCTTTAATATTGCATATAATTCCCGTTTATAATTTTTATATTGTATCAAAAATTCGGAATATCGAACAGACTGTTACAAGTTATCAATCTTTAAGCAGAACTTGTCTTTTGTCATATAAAATTACTCGCTATAGACAGTTTTCTTCTTTGGGTTTGCGTTATCTCTCACGAGAAGAGTGTCGCGTCGTAGCACCCGAAGCGACAATGGACAAATTTACATAGTGTGATTCAACGCCTGACGTATCGAGAACGACAGAGAATCAATCATGCACAGACAGACAGCCCGAATACTAAATGAGGTTCTGTTCTCTGTAGCTATTTACTGATAAGGCTCTATTAAGTTAAAAAGTATTTGACAATTATTGTACATTATTCTATTAAAAAACTTGCTTTAACATTCCTTAAATTTATTGAATATAAACTCTTAGGATAACGTTCTTTTTATCATTTTGAGCAGATTTTTTTATAATTAAAAACTGAATCATATCTAGTTCAGTAAGTTCTTATCGAGTGTTTTATAAATAAAATTAAACGCGATTAAAAGTGTAAATATGGAAAAATCGTAAAAAAAAATCGTTATTAAAATACAAGTAATATTTAATATTATATTTTAAAGTAATAATCATTTAAGAGTAAATTTTTCAGTTCAAGAATTGTTTAATAAGAGTAAATTTTTCAGTTCAAGAATCGTTTCATAAGTTCATCTGGAAGTAAATGATAATTTGCATTCTCTCGAGAATTGTTCTTTAAAATTTTGTGAATTAATTTAATTCTAAATTTGATTTTTAACAGCAAACAATGAAAATTGTAATCATTTTATTAAAATAACGAGTTTAAAACTCAGTTCAAAGAAATAGTTACATCTGTGATTCAAGCATCTTAATCTGAGGATATATATTTAATTTACAATGAATTATTTTTGCCTGAACTGCTCACTGAAACTTTATATAAAGTTTCAGTGAGCAGTTACAGTGAGCTCCTTACACCTCCAATGTAACATACATTGGAGGTGTAAGGAGTAAGGACGTATCAATCACCACCAAGCGCAGACTGGTCACCGAAAACTTGTTGGGCCTACTGTAAGAAATCGTGTTTGAGCCGCCCAACAAAAGTACGCCTGTATTGCTTATCTAGATTATTTCTGAAGTATATTTTGATAAAAGTTCGATTAAAAGTTTTTATATCACCTGGTAAAACATTTATTTTCAAAATGGTTCCATATCTCTTACACCCTGCAGTTTGGCTGACTACAGCTAAAGCTATTAGTAGCGACATGTGCATAATAGAAGTTACTCTCTTTTAAAATTCAGAAAAAATTAATAAATTCAGAAAGAAATGTATAAAATTTTTACTTTAATTATGTTAATTATACAAGTTTACCTGGGATAAAATAGTTAATTAAAATTGCTACTTCATCACACACGCTAATAGAATTTAGATAAGTCGACTCGTTTCCGGAAATACTTTCAAACTACGAGTAATATTTAAATTTTATTTTTAAATATTAAGTCTTTAAATAATTTTTTAAATAAATTATCAATTAAACCGTGCTACGATTTATGTAGGTAATTTTTAGTAATTAAAAATTACTGTACAGGTAAGTTCCTTTCTACGGCATTCGCTGTTTAAGCGAAAATTATTTCCGGTATGAAAAACTCAAAACTGACAAAATTAAACAATTCTTTTTTAAACTAGCAAGAGAATATTGGGTACGCGTCAAGGATAAAACGGTTTTGTTTCCTAAATGTCTGCAGCGATGTTTGGGAGCTCCTGATCTGGCAGCTTGCCTAAGAATTCAGCTAAATGTCAGTTTATGACGGGTTCGCAGCCCAACTGTCTCATTTCTTCGCTCAGAACGAACCGCAATTAAAGAATAAGTAATTATTACATCACTGTAGGACAAATAAACATATCCATCTAACATAACGCCCTTAAGGAATCGTGCTACTCCCGAGGGCTCTCAATATATATATTATTTACAGGCACTGAAATTTTCTAACCATCTTAAATACGTCCAGCTAATCCTTATTACAAAGGAAACTTGCATAAAGATTATTTACGAGGGTCATCGTCGTTTATTTTCTCTGACAGGACCGCAATTCATCGCCATACTATTTTCTGACATCCCAAAAAAAAAACTCCATAAAACGGACAAGGAAAATACGTGACGCTCCCGAGACAAAAACCCAATAAATGCCATTCAAACTGATTTATACCAAAGACATAAATATCTTGTAAAACGAAGAATTTACTAGATGACGATGGGCATCTTTTACCTTTTAAAGATTTCTGAACGAAAAAAGAAGAAGAAGAATTAAATTTTCCGTTACGTTAATCTTCATTAGGCGAAATGTTTTATTTATGAAATTAGCAAACTGTGTTTTATTTAACATGATCGTTAATGGTTGTTTTTGGGCCGTTGGAGCAGAAACGGGTATAGGAGCAGTCACGAGTTGGCTCTGTATTAATCCCTGTAGCTTTGATGGATGAGCGAGATAGAGGGGACGCGAGAGGGTAGATTAATGATGAAACGATAGCATCTATAACGCAGCACCTGCATACTGCAGATAAACAATGAATGAAACCAACTGATGTTGCTCACCTAATACGACTAGGTGCCCGACTCATGAAGGGAATAATTTATGAATATCAGATCCACTATCCTTTCATAAATAAAGTCATGTTTAAATGTAAATCGATCGACATTAGTACAAGAATTTTAATGCGCCATTTTAATTAGGATCACATAAGCAGGGCTACAGAAGTCGAAAGATTTTTCGTTACTAAATGATGTTTTTTTTTCTTTATACGTTTAAAATCAGTCGACGGAACATGTTTTTTAATCTTTTTCTCCATTTGAACGGCAGTTTAAGTCGCCTAAAAAATTTAATGAAGGTAAAATTTATTGTTTATACAACCGCTACTCAGACAGGGCGGCTAACGAATTCTTTGCAAATGAGGTTTTCGTAGAAAGATTAAATGCGTTAACATGCACCGTGCTATTTTTTTATTATCAATATTTTAAATGTAAATTACTAAAATGCCAGCTAGCTTAAGACCTCTACTAGTAATCTTACAGTTCAAAGTATAGAAGTTAATGAAAAATAAAATGATTTTAAAGATTTCTTATAAATGCAGGCAAGCTGAACATTATCCTCTATTGCTAAACATAATCCTCTCTTTACTGAACATTATCTTGTATTATATCAATATTTAAACAATCGCATAAAAACTTTTAGAAGTTTTTTAAAGAATAAAATTTAAAAACAGTCGAGAAAATTATTTTTTATAATTTTATATCACTTTCTTCGGCCTTTATATAGCACATAAAGATACTTTTGTTTACGAGTTTTATCCTCATGTTCTATTCGATTTTTTTTCGATTAAACTGTGGCGTTAAAAAAGACGAGTTAATCGATTTCCTAGAGAATTTTAAGGTTCATCTCGAATTACGTGGGTAGTAATTGTTATTAAGACATTGGTTTAACGGCTTAAGGCAAAATCAAAACTCAAAGGCGACTTCCACATTTATCATCGTCATGCGTGTCTTTAAACGATTTTTCGCTGTTTCTGCACCCATCGAACTTCTTCGAAAATATTACCATGTTTAATAAGCTACTGGGTAGACGTTCAAAGATGGATGGGTTTGCTCGGAAAAATGGATAATATCTGGTCGTAGATAAGTTTCGGTCGATTAATAAATGAATACGTAATTAATCTCCGCAGGTTAAATTGAGACGAATCTTTAATTTACAATCGACACGAACATCAATGAAAATTTTCTTTTACATTTAACGATTTTCTTGTTTTTTCTATCTGTCTATATATATATGTGGTATAAAGAAATATCTTTGTTTTAATTATTAATTATTTGTAATTTTATTTTTGTTCAGTTGGCAACACGAGTTGTTGGTCGCCATGTTCTTTGCTTTTAGAAATATAATAAACTTTTATTTTCTCTCTGACATTTTTATTAATTTGTATCAATCCATAAATGTGGGAAGACTTCGATGTTACTATATATATATATATAGACAGAAAGAGCGAGCTTTATATATATATAAATATATATAAATCGATGTTTCAATTATAATAATCTCATCTGAAAATTTAGATAATAAATTTGGACGATTTCTTTAAGAATAAAGAAAGCCGACCAAAATCTCTCCATTACAATCGATTATTTTTGACATTACACGGATTTTTTGAAGGCTTTAGGAATCGATTTTTCATCGCATTTCAACAAATCCGATTTTAGATTAACTTCTTAGAGGTAATCCAATCAGGTTTTGTCCTTTCACAACTTGTCAACTTCATAAAGACTGAGGAGGGCCTCTTTCTTAAGAGCTTAGTATCTAGTCGAGAGAGAGAAAGCGGTAGAAGCGGATAGAAATACTTTATAAATGAGGAAAATTATTGATCGGGAAATATGGAAGCGAGATGATTAAATTTTGTTTTTCTTTTTTTTTTTTTTAAACTCGGAAGATTTCCAAAAATTTTTGATTTTTTCGTGTGGAAAAGTTGCTACGCCGCTTTTCTGACAATAGGAAAGCTAACCAGTTTTCTGGACACGATGGAGGATGGTTTCTATTGTTCCCTCTCTCTCTCTCTCTCTCTCAATTATACGGCAGTACGAAACACGTGCCTCCATCCATTGCTGCAGGTATACAACATTTACAACGTCCTTGAGAGGCTCAGTCACTGATTGGGTCTGTTTTTTTCACGGGGGGACACTGCGTGACAGGGAAAACACTGAAAAGAGCCTCTTATCTGCTATTGATTTTCCAAAGAATAACACTCTAACTCTTATTTAAAATTAAAAAAATTCTGAAGGGAGAAAAATAATTAGATTTGCGAAAATCAATATTTACAAACAAGCAAGCCAACTCGTTAATTTTAGAGCTTTGAAAAGCGTAAAAAATCGAACACATCCTTGCTTACTATTCTGTTACAATCTATAAATTATGCAAACGTGGAAGCAGTAAAAAAAAAGCAAAATTCGACCCGGTGTAATGGTAAAACATCGCGTAGAAATTTCTTAAGTAGCATTTAGGCAATATGCCCAATCTCGTTTATTACCCAACCCTGTTGCCAACGTGGTGTTAATACAAATTACCGTTTCGAAAATTAACCAGATGAGTACCATCGATTTTTCGTTAGCGTTTTGTTTTTCTTATATGCTAAGTACGACATATAAAATTTTGATTCGTAAACTCACCTTTCATGTTGTTGGACGTTATGTAGTAATCATTCTCGAGGAAATATGCTGTGGAATTGGACAGACTGTGCACCAAACGGAGATGTGTGGATCTGGACGGTTGTTTGAAGGCTCTGCAGAGGAGGCAACACAATTCGACCAGGAAGACTATCACAACGGACCACCTCAAACGAGACAGGCCCATCATCGTCTGTCTGGAGGCCAAAACTTCCGTCTAAAACTGTCTATTTATGTACCGAATGGAAGAAGACATTTGGCAGACAATTCTCTCCTTCTCTATCGTCTCCTCACTCACTACACATCTACATCCGACGTCGAGCCTACTTCCAGCACGCCAACCAATAGAAATCCTCCTGTCATTCATATAACGTTGTCTGACAGTCACGTGATTACGCGTCATTCTAAACAGTCGCCAAGCCGATAAATTACGTGTCGTTCGTATTATCGCGCGACAATTATTTTAATTACTCTTATTTACGAACGTAATTCGATATTCTTCCGTTTAATTTGCGTTACGATAATTATAAAATTTAAATAAAGTTGTTTATTAATGCCATTTTACGTTATTAGCCTACTCTCTAGCTTATAAGAACTAGCAATGAAGATCTAGCGCTCGAACGGGCGCTGTATAACGCACTCCCACGTAATGGAAAAACCACAACCATGACAAAACAATCTCTTTGACATGCAAATTCAAACTTGCGCTATTTATTTAAAGAAGTAATTACGCGTAAACTTATCGGACATATCGTTTACTCTCACGTTGCGGTGGGGAAAAAACTAATCATTTTTTATGATTTATCGCAACCTTCTGTTACAATTATTAATCACGTCGGTTTGCATTGGTTCACAGTCTCTTTTGTACTTAATAATTTTTAGTCAAAAGAAAAAAATAAAAACAAATCACGAGAGCGATTTGTTCCAAAACGAAGTTTAGTCTGAAAGAATTCTCTTTAATTAATCTTAACATCTCGCCAAATTTAAACTAGAAAAGCGAGTAACGCTAATTTAGCGTAGTACAATAGCGTTATACGATAAAAGGAAACTATTAATCAACGTAGCCTATACTAGGTGACGTCACCGTGCCAAGGCCTTCCGCTTGGGATGATCTAAAATTCATGGAATTGCGAAAGATTTGCATATAAATTTATTATTATTATTCTTTAATCAGCGGCAATAATGGCGAATTAATTCTTTCATTTAACTCTTCCATTAAGTCCAAAGAGCCATAAGCAATTAAGTTTCAAAATTAATTTATTCACAAATCCCATTATCCTTATCGATTAATTAAGATTAATCGGAATGCTGATAGTTTTATGTGTCCAACATACGCATATAAATAATGTAAAACCGTAGCATTATGTGCTCTTTTTAATATTATGAATATTAAATTCGGGATGGCAACACGAGTTTCGGCTCCTTTCAAATTTTGTATATCATTAAAAAATGATATATACCGTAGTCGTTTAAATGTCAGTAAATCTACCGTTTAATGTTTTTTTAATAGGTGATATCTTTCGCGTGTAATTAAAAGTACATTAAGACGATGTAAAGTCGAAGTGGATGGGGTTAAAAAAGTGCTATTTTTCAAAATTATTATCTTTGATAATCGACGGCTGTTAAATATGAATGAAACCCATTATAAAAAAAAGGTACGTTAACGATTTTTGTGTTTGTGAAAATAACGACTAAAAATTAAAAAAAAATAATATAAAATGCAATTAAATTATTGTATTCTAAATTCTAGCTTTTGGTATTTTAACTTGTTTCAGTTCGTACCCGAAAACCGGAAATATTCTTATAAAATATAGGTGAGCTTATAATGGTGTAATGACTTTTTTTACAAAAAAAAAAACCCTCTATAATATTATTCTTGTATAGTAAATAGTTTCTGAGATATCAGCATTTTTTAAAATTTAGAACAGCCGCCATATTGTGACGCCATCATGTTGGGATCTCAAAATTAATAGACATGAGTGCGCTTTGAATAATTAGAAACGATTATGTAAAATTTGAATATTTTGGATATTGAGATAATTCGAATACAGTAAACAGAGTAAATACACAAAATATTTTTTATTTTTGTAAACAAAGGGCAAAAATTAAGCGGCATTTTATATGCATGTTTATGCTTGTTATATTCTTCTGGCTTGTTTATTGTTATATTTATGTAGTTTGAATCTTATACAAACATGAAATAAATCTAGAAAAACATGCTATTATTATTCAAACTTTGTGAATTTAAATATAAAATAAATAAATAATACAAAACTATCGAATTTAAATGTTAATCATGAAGCCCAATCTATAAAATGTACATTTTAAGAAAAATTTCGCCAAAAATGGGTAAAAATTGATTTGTATGAGTACAGAATGACCCACAGATTTTAAATCAATGTGTCCAATGATTCATAGCAGTTTTGTCCCTGACCCGAAGGCCTAAATATATTGTAGAAAATCAACAAGTCAGTAGCGATGATACATGTTGTTGATTCTGTTTCGTGTTGATCGATACGTGGAAATATCAATAAGTTTTAAAGAATTTTATGGTCTATTTACGAACCAGTTAATGTTCCATTTTGTTGCACTATTAGTAAGGGTGTTACTTAAAATGACACTTATCAGAAAGATGTTTTTCTGGGATTGCGACACCAAATGTATAGTCGCAACTCGTTCTATTTATCGTTGATAGCTTAATTTTGAAATTTAAGTAAAGTAGAACAATGGGCAAAATATTCCGTGTTATGGAATAAGTAATCTGTGCAAGTTACGTGAATAATCCTTTTTTTATCTTTTTTGTGGAGGAGAAAGACCGCTCACATAACCAAGTCTGAAGAGAAAAATGTTCAAACACAATGGCTAAACTCGTCATAAATTTGTCACAGATTTTTGCACCGATGAACACTTAATATTCACTGTTTGACTCCAACCGTAAACACTTTCTGAATCGTAAATTATTTACTTTGTTGTCATGCAATTCAATCTTTGGGAAAACTTAGCAACAGAAAAATAAGATCAGAATGCAAAATAGAAATTTATGCTAAGATTCTTCCAAGATGTTTTTCACATAAAATCACACATCTGGTAATGAGTTTTTGTCCCAGATAATGTCACATTTAAAATGCTCATCACAAAATCCCACAAAATTTAATCGATGAGCATATATGGCATTACTGTACTTTGTATAAAGGCCATCAATCGTCCTTGCAAACGAAAAATGGAAGATAATAAACATATCACTATACATATTTATGTAAAGAATGCTGAGATCTGACATTCTGACAGAGATTCGTGACAAAATAAATTAGAATTATTTTTAAAAATTCGAATAAAATGTTGGCTATCGTGATATTTTTTTATAACATATTTCAACAAGTCTCACTGGTCTTTATTGAAGTAAATCTATTGCTGCAAATTTATAATATTTTGTACAAAAATATTTAGTTATTAATTTAAACTAGATATTACCCGCTCATATAAATGAGCAGAAATCTTATGACTTAATGTTATAACTTTGGTATGTCCCTCGAAAAAACTCGAATTCATACACATGATCATTAGATGGTGGCCATTATTAAGTTATAGCGCCACCTTCAGATTTTGTCTTTTTAGAGAAACTACAATTTTAATTTAATTTTTATTCCTTAATTTTTTAAATTATTAATAACGGCAAAAAATTTTGGCTATCGCAGAAATCCGAGGATTAGACTTTTCTAATGATACCATATTTATAGGAATCGGTACAGTGATTCGACTGCAAAAGGGATATTCAACCAGTCAGCCACGTTTCCCTATTAATATATATGATCACTGTATTTTCATTTTATGAAAGCAAAACTAAATGATTATAATTTTATAAATTCTCAACTTTTCTATCAATTTAAACGTGGTATCGAGTGAAAGATTGATACCCATGCTATCCATGCGACTATTGAAAAGCAAGAAAAATAAATCTTTAACAGACAGTTAATGTAAAACTTGATATTTTCGTTACTTTGGACTTTCGACAACCTAATTTACTCACTTCAGTAACTCGGAATGCATTCGGGAAATGTTTGATTTATTAATGATATTCTTCTGAAAGTATCTAAACTAGTGTTTTATTAAAAAAGATTAATTTCTAGATTCGTGAGTATGAATCGTCAGTAGAGCATCAAAAAAAGTTCTTAATGCTACTAGGAGTAATTCGTGATAAGCTTCAGTTACCGGTATCTATCTACGCTTTATGTCGTATCTGCCACACGCAAAATCCTAATTAAATTCTTCCACTTCATTTTTTTTCGTGTGTGGAGACGAAAAAACGGACTAGATATGCGCCATTACGACGTGTTTGCATGGGATTGTACAATGCCATGCCTAGCCCATTTCTGAACCAGGTTAGTAAATTAAAATTAATAGCGACAGTATCGTGCAAAGAGTACAGTAAGTAGTAGATACGAAAGATCGTCAAGGTTAATACGGTAAATTATAGTTCTTCTTTGATGGTCTTCAATGAGGTCTTCGGTTGGGAGTAACGAGCTACCATTAAATGTAGCTCTTTTCTATGTTTGAGCCTCTAGTGAGATCTCATTACTCGCATTCTCTTTGTTCGTCTTTTCATTCGGACTTATTCCTAGAGATAATTACTCGTTTATCGTTCATCCATTTTTATTGCTGACATAAACTCTGGAATGCTTTATGGTAGTGATTGATAGCATTTGCATTAACTGTCAATTAGTCAAAGGAGATTATAGTGCTTTGCATACGTTTGTCTTTTGTCTCTTAGTTGTGATAGGCAACTTGTCATTATACTGTTTTAGCGGGCACAGAAATCATGCGGTTTTTTTCCTCCATCATTATGGAATGAAATCACTAATAGTTGGCACGTTTTCACCTGCAACAACGGTCAAAAATTTAATTTGCGGATGACATCATTTCCAATTTTCTCTTTCGTTCGGCTACTTTTTTATGTTTATCACGGTCGAAAAACTTAATAATAAAATATCCGTACATGACTAAATATTGGCATGATGTCATAGGAAGCCATGACTATTTTTATTTTTTTTTTTCTTTTACGAATAGTTTCGCCGATCACGTGTTGCCTGATTTTACACGTATATTTGTTTTCGAATAGTTTGAAAGTCGTTTCGTGTTCGGCATGCTAGCTGGTAATGCTGGATTGATGGGAAGTGACACGAATGTAATTTTCTCACGGACATTATTATTACCAAACAAGAAATTATTACCTTTCACGTGGTAGAACATCGCAATTTTGATGGAGTAAAAAAATCCTTTCTAAAGCTTCCATTCTTTTTCGATGGTTAAATTTCCATTAAAAATATTACAGAAAACAAGAAAATTCTCATTTTCTCATTACCGTTTAACAATTCTGCATCTAAATTCTTGTTATAAAGCGGGGGTCATACCGCAAATTCCATGTTAAAGTAAAAAAGTACAACGATTTTCGCTACGAACTTTGTCTTCGTTAAAAAAAAAAATGAACAGACATTAAATATTTTAATATAACGTCTAAATTTGCATAATTTAACTATTAAAAATTTAGAAATTCGTGTCGGCTTTATCATTAAAATCCTATAATTACATTCGATCACGTTCTTGTTAGAAACAAAAATTTGAAAATCCGTGAAGTGAGATTCTCTAGTAAACTTGTTTCTCTCAACAGTAATGGATATATTTTAACGATTCTCTTCAAATTTTATTTCTCTAGAGAATTCTAGATGTGCAGAAACATTAAATTCAGTTTATCGCTTTTAATATCACAAAATTCTGCCGCGTAATAAAAAAAAAACAACAATCAGCAACGATCTAGTTTCAATAGAATGCATGGCGGGAAGTAATATCAATTAAACTACGAATTTATTGCAGTCGAAAAATGTCATCCGTATTAAATTCGTATCTGTTTATTGAACTCCGAAAGTCTCATAAACTGATATATATATTCGAACATAAAACTCTGCACTATATAAGGATAAAGGGAGCGAGTATGTATATATTTGACTATTTGTGACAAACCGCCATTTCTCTTTTAGTCAGACATAAATCTTATCTGTAACTGGAATCTATAACAAATCATTTCCATGCTAAGAATATTGCTGGTGTATCTCCAATCACAGACTCGTACTCGATGGGAGGTGAAGTTATAACGAGCAGGTGGACCTCAATCACGTTCGGCTTTCCAGCTTACCTTGAATGAAAAGACAACTTTGTCTGCTAGGAAGGAGGAAAAATTTTTATTGATTTGTTTTACTTGTTAAATGCCAAGCAATAAAACATAACATACGGGGAAAAACGTGGTTAAGAATTCAATTCTGATAAATGGCGACCTCAAGAAGGAGTATAAATTCACTCACTCCGTTTAGCTGTTAGCAAATCGTCTAGATCGACCCAAGATGCCTTCGAAAGTCGATGTTTGTTATTATCAATATATAGGTGTATAAATAAGGAGTAAAAAAAAAACGGGCTCAAAAGAGGTAAACTCGTCAAAGAGGTCAAATCATGCCTTTAAAACTGGGAAAATGCATCCGGTTGACTTTAGTAAACTGGGATAAGGCCATCTAGCATTGGAGGTCGGAACCCCCATTCAGGGTAAGGCCAGTGATCCATCATGTGACTGACTGATAGACGTTACTGCGAACTTATCGTCATCTTCATCTCCTATGGATAGATGTTCCTACTGTTTGGTATACATAGGATGTGCAGATGAGAGTGGAGATTGACGTTGAAGGCAATCATCATTAAACTGTTTGATCAATTTTTTTTTACCTTTTTTTTTCTTTGATTACAAACGCAGAAATGGAAAATTTCATGTAGATTAAGAACTCGCGAGACTGGTTAAACAAAAGAATGTGGAGAAACAACAGAAGTTGCCCGTGGTAGCGCTAACTCATTTTAATGTGACGTTAGGAAGGTTATCAGCTTGTGTGTGAGTAATCGTTTCGGCACTCGCAGATATTTTCACCAAAGAAATCTTCAGTAATGATACCGTGCAGAGAGATGTAAGCAGAATTAGACTCGATCTAACTTCGGGTACTAACTAGTTTGTGAATGACAAGCATAAATATTAAACAGTTACGGATATAACAGGTGATTGACGCAAATTGAAAATTTTAAATGCGTAAATGAAACTACTTATTACTTTGCTTTTTCTCTAAATCTATTTTTTAATTGTTTTTTTTTTTTTTAACGTGTTTTTAATTGGTGATGATCAATTCTTAACCTAACCACTCATTAACTGTTAATCGGCATTTAATGTCCTGTCTTTTTAAGCTAACTTCTTCATTTAAACTACATTAAATAATCACGTTTTTTAAATTTTTTTTACACAAAATTATCCCATATGAACTATCATCATATGGCGATTATATCGTTCTCATTTAACATCCAACATAGTCTAGCCTAGGGTTTTTTTTCCTCTTTTACTTGACTTTCGGCTATCTAACACACACACATACCAAAAAAGAAAAAAAAATCATCAAAACAATAGTCGCCCAGCGGTGTTGGATGATTTGTACTAGACGATTCTGTAGTAATTATATGAATTTATAGTAGAAGATCTTAATCTCTGGACGTAATTTTTTTAGAAAAGACTTTACGAAAAAAAAAGGCAGAAGATGGACAATTTCGGTATATTTGTTATCAAAAATTTTGGTTCAATCTGTTTAGATGAGCAGAAAAAAAGTACTTAACGCTGACAGTTGAATGTAAACGACACAAAGTATTACCTCATTTGGAGATTCCTTTGGTATTTTTTACAGTGGATTGCTAGCTGAAGGCATTTCACTAGATAGAAAATCTACAAAGATATCCGCTAGCGGCTATTTCATCTCGAATTTCTATCCAGATTTTTGTTTAATGTCACGAATTTCTAATCTACAAATACTATCTTTAAGGTATTCCGTGCATAAATTGCCAAAGCTTTGTTTGAGAAATATCGATACAGTCGGGGAGAGAAGGAAAGGCGGGGAAAAAAAAAACGAAAAAGAGAGACGTTCGTTGTCATCTAACTTATCTTTATTTATGTATACCACACGCAACATCTATATATTATTATTCTTATTATTACTATCATCATCAAATCTCTAACTTAATAAATTGAAATAAATGATATAATATTTTATTATTCCCTACGGAATATTCAGATATTTGCAATCTTTAATGTCTACAATTATAGGTTTATCTATTCTTTCATTTTGTGGTTACGCTTATTACTATAGTAACACGCGTACCCGAGTTAAAATAAGGTTTGTTTAATGAATTTTTAGGTCAGTAATGTGCCTGCGTGAAGGACAAAATATAATAAGATAACCCGAAGCAAATTAGCATCGAAATTAATTAAAATCACCAGATTTAGATTATTTTTCTAAATTTTTAACTTTATAAACTATTTATATTGAGTAAAACGAACTATTTTATAGAATTATAGAATTTTCCTTAAGAATATTTATGCAAAACAGAGATAGTTTGGAATAATAAAGACAAATTAGATTTTCTTACCCATTAAATGGTGTAATTGCATTTTTGACCTTACTAATCAGAAAATATAATATTTTAAAACGAAATCATCTAAGTATATTCTAATTTTATATGCTAGCTGCTAAAATATTGAAGAATTTTATTATATTTATCCCATCTCATCAGCAAAACTCGTGTAGAAAGCAATTTTTTCTTAACGAGTCAATGCAAAACATGTCCATTTTAAGACTGCTTTGAATAGCTTCAGTAGCCAGAGAAAATATTTTACAGAAAGATTTATGATGTATGTAAAATACGATCTATTCCCATTTTAAAAAAATAATCACCAAAACGAGGAAAATTCTAGCAGTTTTATAATTGTGGTCATTATTGCAGGTGGTCACTTTAACAGGTTTTCCGGCATTTCAATCAGGTTCAAATTTAATTAAGACGTTTTCTAAAGTCTTGGCTCCGGGCTAAAATATATAAATTATCCGAGATATTTAACATTTTTTATCATTAGAACTTAATTTTTAATTTAAAATTCGACATCGTCACCTTTCTAATCATTCCGAGTCACGACATTGGAAGCTAATAATCCGAATGCGAGGAATGCCAAAATTCCTACACAGTTTTTTTAAAGAGTTGCCGACACGAAAATTAAAGAATACGTAACCAAAGTAGTAATTTATAAAAATAATTAAAACATAAAAAAAAAGGATCTCATTCGAGCGTGTGATAAAGTTTGTTACTGAAGCAGCAGGCTGCTGCTGTTGTTGCTACTACTTCTACTAGGTTACTGCTTTGGTGTTTTGGCAGAACGAAATTATTGTTTGGTGTATATGTATGTGTGCGTGTATATATATATATTTATGTAACACGGGAAAGTTACCAATTATAAGAGAAACCATCGATAAAGCCCGAGATGTCATGGGAGGAGACTAAGTACAAGGAGAGGTATCAAAATCATGCAGATAAACAGGGAGGCCTATACATGACTGACATCTAAGTGGATTGTCGACGGACCTCCCCACTTCAGCTGTCTTTTAACGAAGGATAGAAGGCGGGAATGGAGTGAAGGTCACGTATAACCCGAAACTTCAATTAGTGGAAATTAATTAGAAAGAGGCGAAGTGATATCCCAGGGTTGGAGCGAATGACGGCTTTTCGACCCACGCAGTAGCAGCTTTCTGTAGTCAAGTCATACTCAATTACTGTATCTTTATGCCCAGAATAAATAAAAAGTGTTTAACACGTTCTAATCGCCACATCGACCAATAAAACGCCGTCTAACATTCGGAAATACCGATTAGCATTTTTACGTTTTGTGGAAGTAATTAGCGAACCAAAAAAAAAAAAAAAAAACTGTTACTCTTTTAAAAATATATTTAAAAAATATATATAAACGGCCAAAAAAAAAAAAAAAACAAAAAAATCTGTTACTCTTTTAAAAATATGTTTAAAAAATATATATAAACGGCCATCCTTTCATGCGTAATTCCTGTACCCAAATAACCAGTTTGTTATTTTTTTATCTCACTAATTAAAAGCGTTTATCAAAAAGTACAAGCTTTCAGCTTCTGCTTTAATATTTTGCAACAGTGTAGACACGATGGAGATTATTATTTCAGACGACCAAAGAATTATGGAGTTAAAATCCTTCGAAAAAAATTCCATTCCGCCACTTTAACAATTGTTGTAAAAATAGAAAGAAAGGTGATTAGTATACAAAATGGAGCGTTGTCATCGGCGGAATTTATTTTTCGGTTAACTAAAGAACATCCTAAATGAATTATTAGTTACGCTAGACTATGCGATGTAGCGTAACATTATTTGCAATTTAGTCTTTTAACAATGGAATTATACGTTGCTTAGTATAAATAGTTCGAATGGCTCTTATCATAATCGAATTTTTTTCTTTTTGTAACGGATATTCGAGAGACGTTTCGTGTGGTTCCAAAACTTTTATACAATCAATAATAACTTTACTTTACTTCCTTTTAATGGCAGCGGTAAATTAAATTATTTATGCGAAAGACTAAAGGGCAAAACAATCTTTTATTTTAACAAATCCTTATTGTGTCTGGTTAGAGAATTTTGAAAATAGTGGGTCAGGATAATGTTGTAAAAACATGTATAGATCTGCAGGTTAATTAAGAGCTTATATAGGTCAGCACTTCAAAGAAAATTATGCTGCCAATTCTTACCGGAATTTGCATTGTAGACAAGTAATATCTAGTGGGAAAAACTTTTATTTTAGTAGCTAATACCCAAATTTTGATCGTAATACCCTTCAAAAAGTGGAAAAATAAAATAAAATAGCAAGTTTTTGAGTATTGGAAACAGTAATATGGGTATATAAAATATGATACTCTACTGATAGAAAAATAGGCATGACGAATCGATTTTTGAGCGATAATCTCGTTTATTTCGTGTTAAAATGCCGTTAAGGGGATTAAAAATTTGCTACAACAACTAGAAAACGATGCCAACAAAGAAAAATGCGGCTTTGCCTCGTTAGAAGTTAGAAAAAAGCAAGGCGAAATTTCAAAATACCGACTTAATCGGGAAAGAAGTCGATCAAAAATCAGTTAAAGAAAATTTACGACGTAAGTAAATGCAGTCTGCTGAGTGATGGGGATGCGAGTATTGTTTAGCAAAAAAAAAGAGAGAGAGAGAGAGTATTGTGTGCAAATGCCGTGGAAACTGCTTAACTTTACCAATAAATCCACTCGACGACCGTAATGAAATTCTTGTTTAGACTTTATCTTTGGATTAAAAGGAATATATCCTGGGGATAATGTTTAATGGCCTTTTCTTATCTTAAAAAGATAATAAAATTAGAGGTTTTTGTACAGTTACTCAGTCTAGAACTCTTAAATTTTTTTTCCATATTATGAGAAGATAATTCATCAGCGAAAATTTTTTTTTTTTTTTTGAAACATTCCAAATCGATTTTGTCGCCATCTGCTAGGGAATTTCCAAATTAAATGGAAATTTCTCATTTAAATGATTTATATAATTTTTGCGTGTAATTATTATTATTATTATTATTGCATTTTATTGTTTTAATGAAGTTTAAGTGTTATTTGTGAATGCTGAGAAATGAAAATAAAAATAGTTATTATTTGTTTCTTTCAGTTTAGATTTTTTTTTTTTATATTCCGTTGAATATAAAGTTTTCAGATAAAAATATTACTATGATCATAACAAAAATTAATTAAATATAAATACTAAAATTCTAGATTTCATTTAAAAATAAAACAAAATTAATACGTAATTAAATTTTTCTTTGTTAATTTTAATTATTAACACCAGATGGCGAAAAGAACGAACATCGACATTCAAACAGCACTTTTATAATTTTCTTTTTCTTTTATTTATATAAATTTAATAAAGATGAGAGAGATACTTCTTCGGTCCAATGAGACAAAATATTCCTTCGAATCATTTCCGAATGAAAGATATAAAAAAAAAAAAAAAGTGAAATGGAAACACAGAATGTGACAATTCACTCTGTAAGTAGAGAAGATTATTCCATTTTCAGACAATTTCCCAAATAGCGAATATTCGATAGACATAAAATGGCAGTAAAATTGAATATAAGAATAAATAAAAAAAAAACCTCGCTTCCTTTTGCTTATATTCGAAAGACGTTCTCTCTACCTTTTATAGATGCACAAACATTCAACGACTTTACTACTTTATATACGTTCGGAATCTGCAAACAAAAAAAAATATTTTTTAATGGAATAAAACTAAAATATAAGAAGCGGAACAATTTTTGTTTTCGGATTTATCGCCGTTAACAAAAGTCAAAGAGGAGGATGAAGAAATAAATATATAAGCTAACTCTTGCTGGCATTTTTATAAATTGGTTCAAGATTGGAAGTAGAATGTCGACTTGACAACTTTTTATTTGAAGTGTCAAACGTTTAATAAAAGCCGCTCTTGATAGTGAAGTACGTTTTCAAAAGTCTTTTTCTTCCTTGGGACTGCATAAAGTTCACTGGAAGAAAGAAAGAATATATAAGTTATAAATTTCGGATTTATCGCCGTTAACAAAAGTCAAAGAGGAGGATGAAGAAATAAATATATAAGCTAACTCTTGCTGGCATTTTTATAAATTGGTTCAAGATTGGAAGTAGAATGTCGACTTGACAACTTTTTATTTGAAGTGTCAAACGTTTAATAAAAGCCGCGCTTGATAGTGAAGTACGTTTTCAAAAGTCTTTCTTCCTTGGGACTGCATAAAGTTCACTGGAAGAAAGAAAGAATATATAAGTTATAAAAAATAACATTGTTTTGACAGCTGTCTAGTACTCTAAATCCGATTTCGGGACATATTAAAGAACTCTGCTTGTTAAACATGCTGTTTACAAAAATCGATCGAGTTTCGGCTTATCAATAGGCAATCAGCGTACTCATAATGGAAAGTTTATGACAATTTCTGACATTTATTAGTGGAAACGAAACACGCAATTTGTTTTCAAATTAACGAGCGCTTTTGATTTGTCATCTCTGAAGAGCCATTAGTTAGTTGCAGTAATTGCAAATCCCAGTTTGTTTATATTTCTATTAGTACGTTGGTTCCACAAACGATCGCTGTTAATGGAACAATATTAAAATTAATTTAGCCAGACAAGGCGATACGATCCGCCATATTCCGATGGTTAATGACTTGACGTTGCGTCCTAACTCTATATAAGAAAAATATGTCGGTTGAGAACGTTACTGTAAACTATCTCGAGTTACCTCCCCATTTTCTCTATTCGAGGAAAAAGATTCCTTTTCGCAAATTGGCAATTTGAACCACAATCAGTCCAATTTCCTATTCGGCGCTAAAACAGTATTAGCCTTTTCTGAAAGCAGAATGGAAACGTCAAATATTTCCTGTTTCTGTGTTTATTTTTCCCGACGTAAACTACTTAAATTGAATTATTTTCAAACCAATTAAACTTTGACGTGCCAATTAAAATTCCTGTTAACTTCATATGTTTAATAAACCAAATGACGAGGAATGACATCAAGATTAATTTCGTTACCTTTCTATGTTTCTCTAAGGAATTCGGAATTTAAACGGAGGAAATCTCTAAAGGAAAGATCTCTTTAAAATAATTATAAAAATTAGTGCGGGTTGTAATTTTAAATTATAAGTTTTAATCATTGAATATTTTTTTCGAACAGGAGTAATTTTTAAAGAATTATTTTTATCGAAAAATCCGCATAATTAGTTGCTTAATGATTGAAGTTATAAATTTGATTTTTTTTTTTTTTTTTTGAGGGGTTTTAAATAATAAAAATCAATTTGTCATCTTAAAAAAAATGAAATTCTAAATAAATTTCTACATTTTTTTTTTTTTAGAGAGTTTGAATAAAAGTTTTGTAAAAAAATCAAGATGGTTTTACTTCAATATGTATGTCAATCACAGTTAAGTGATTCAATACGTAACTCGAAATATTCTTTTTTTTTTCTAAATTTAGTTCACGAAAATCAATGAAATTTACTTCAATAATAATAATTAAAAATTTAAAAAACTATTTGATTTGTTGAAATTCTCTGCAAGTTTTTAATTTAATTGTACTGGTTTTGAAAGAAATACAAAAATCGAAAATATGATTTTATTATTATTATTATTATTATTAAAAATTGGAAATAAATTCAGGAGGGAAAAGACTATTTTAATTCCCAATTTTTCAATGATTAACTACAATTTTCAGGAGGGAAAAGACTATTTTAATTCCCAATTTTTCCAATGATTAACTACAATTTTCAGGAGGGAAAGGACTATTTTAATGCCCAATATTTTCAATGATTATCTACAATTTTCAGGAGGGAAAAGACTATTTTAATGCCCAATTTTTTCAATGATTATCTACAATTTTCAGGAGGGAAAGGACTATTTTAATTCCCAATTTTTTCAATGATTATCTACAATTTTCAGGAGGGAAAAGACTATTTTAATTCCCAATTTTTTCAATGATTAACTACAATTTTCAGGAAAAAAAAAAAAAAGTTTGTAGAATATTTTTCCAATTTTTCTTACCAATAAAAATATCGTAAATAGATCTGCAGAATTTTTGCTTTAAAATAAGTGTACCCGAAAACGTTGTTGTTGTTAAGAAGAAAAAAAAAAAAGTCTGGCAGAAGTTCCCACTCTTCACCTACAACACCCAATATAGGAAATTGCCAAACAAGACGAAAGAAGAACACTTCAAAGAAAACATCTCCACTCCGACGCTTTCAATATAGAAACTGCGATATTTTCATAAGTCCCTACAAAAAAATCACAACTTGGGGTGACAGCTGGATGCACCCAACACTCCCTATATTTCTCATCGATTCAGAACGAATATCGAATATTCCTTCCGGCACAAAACACGCTTTCATTATTGATTACTTTAGAATTAGTTCTTTTTTTTTTTTCTTTTTTCTTTATCAGGAGAATCAGTCGATATTTTATTCCTTGGAGATTGTCGACATTTTATCGATAAACATGTAGAAAGAACCGAAAATTAAATTCCGAGAGCTGATTTGCAGATTAATAAATGCAAACTTTTCTCCAATAGCAAAAGATTTTCTTCGACATTCTGAGACAGTTTTTTTTTTTTTTTCGTTTCTTTTCACAAAATATTCCGCTCTAAGCGAAGTTTGAATGCTCGATAACTTTTTTTTCTTTACGTAAAAAAAATGGATAATTTGGAAGAATAAAAAACTCGCAGTTTACAAGGAAATATATTTCGTTTATATTAAGACGTTAATGGAACAGTGCTAAGAGGAAGTTAAGCTTGTATTACTCGGAAGTGACGTCAATGACTATCCATCGTATCCGCACTTCAAATATGAATGGATGACGTTATTACTGTCACCCAGAAAAGTTTCCTGTCGAGAGCTAAGAATCCACTAAAATCGCGAGCGACATCTTTTTTCTCTCCTATTTTTTTTATTTTTATTTTTCGTGACGTAATTCAAAAGTTAAAATTTTCTTTTATTATTATTATATATTTTTTTTTTAATTACGCCAG
The DNA here is from genome assembly GCA_000484575.1 of Olivierus martensii. NCBI lineage: Eukaryota > Metazoa > Arthropoda > Arachnida > Scorpiones > Buthidae > Olivierus > Olivierus martensii. Next base: position 251,863 of record AYEL01067532.1, read on the forward strand.
TTGGGTTTAATAGAATGAGTCAGATTGCCAAAGTAATTTCGATCAAGCCGTCCGGAAAATAACTTCGATATTCAATAATCTTATTCCGAACACAAAAGAAACTTAAAAAAGAAAAAAAAAATCGAATTAGTGCATGTTTCAAACGTATTTTTTTTTTTTACAAAAAGAAAAAAATCAAAACGAAGAAAGAAAAAAAAAAAGGTAAAAACGTTAGTCGGATCGATTTATGTTTGACATTACACGAATGAAGAAAGACAAGTTTAACAGACAGACAAACGTAATGGACGATCCAAATTGGCAATAAGTCGTCACTCTATTGAAAATCTTCTATTAGTTTTCTTCGTTTCTTTCCATCGACAAATACACGTGTAACATGAAAAAATATTCGTAAAAAATCTCTTAAAAGACATAAATTGTCTTCCGATTAACTAATAATAATATCCAAATACCAATTAATCTTGGACTCGATTTATATTCGAGAATTGTTGTAAGAAGGATCCATTAAATCTATTATGTCGTCCATTAACGTTAGTCTGTCAACATAAACAAGTTTTTTCTTTTTTTCGTAGCGAAGAATGACAAACGCGACGTTTTTTAAAACAAGTAGCTAAAGTTACACGAGTTGCTTATTCTAAACAAAAACGTATCCCCCCAAAGAGTTATTAATCATGTAACACAGTTCCCCAGTAAGTAAATGCGTGTCCAATTATAGATAATGGATTTGTTAAGTGTATTACTTGGCCGAGGTAGACGATGGCCTGTCATCCTCCGCAGATGTTAACCGGCTTGGAGATTGGGTGTAGAACTAGTAGCGAAGGGTTATTAATCAACCGCGACATTCGGTGACAAGATTAAGGAGCAAGATAAAAATAACTAGACGAAGTAACAGGTTGATCTCGGTATCGATCCCCAAAAATCAAATCTTGGCATCAAAAACGTTTGGTACGACTTTATTGTTAGGGGCAACAGTTAATGGAATCGGCAAAATTTTGCCATCACAACTTCGCTAATTTTATTTTATTTTTGCTGTAAAAAATGTCAGATTTATTTTTTGTTCTCAAACAGCATGTCTGTGAGGAATGCAATAAAATTTCTTGTGACTTTAGGGCCGGATCTAGCGCGAAATGGATGAATTGCCGCTTCAGGCCTACTTTTAAAGAGGTTCAATTTTTTAAATGATTAACTACAATTTTCAGGAGGAAAAGGACTATTTTAATGCCCAATTTTTTCAATGATTAACTACAATTTTCAGGAGGGAAAGGACTATTTTAATTCCCAATTTTTCCAATGATTAACTACAATTTTCAGGAGGGAAAGGACTATTTTAATGCCCAATTTTTCCAATGATTAACTACAGTTTTCAGGAGGGAAAGGACTATTTTAATGCCCAATTTTTTCAATGATTAACTACAATTTTCAGGAGGGAAAGGACTATTTTAATTCCCAATTTTTCCAATGATTAACTACAATTTTCAGGAGGGAAAGGACTATTTTAATGCCCAATTTTTTCAATGATTAACTACAATTTTCAGGAGGGAAAAGACTATTTTAATTCCCAATTTTTCAATGATTAACTACAATTTTCAGGAGGGAAAGGAGTATTTTAATTCCCAATTTTTCCAATGATTAACTACAATTTTCAGGAGGGAAAGGACTATTTTAATGCCCAATTTTTTCAATGATTAACTACAATTTTCAGGAGGGAAAAGACTATTTTAATTCCCAATTTTTTCAATGATTAACTACAATTTTCAGGAAGGAGAAACCCATTTTAACCGGTCTGCTTCAGCTTAAAAATATACGCATTCGGTCCTGAGTAACATAATTAGAATATTTTGTTTAAAATTTATACGCATTAAGAGTTCTTATTGTAACTCTTCGAGAATTTTTTTTTTTTTTCTATTTTTCGAGCGGCTTTTAAGAATTTTTATAGCTGCAAATCGTCTTTCTTCTTCGCATCTTTAATCCATTATAAAAAGGATATTTCTATCAAAGAACTTAAATTTATAAATTTAATAAGATTAAATTTTCGGAATGGTGCGTAATTTGTCATTTATTTCAATTCTTACTTCGAATTAACTTAGATAAAAATTTAAAAGCATAAATTAGATACAAAATAAAGTCGAAAATTTAATAAAGTATAGTAAAGTTTTAATCAAGTCAGAAATAAATAAATATCGTTAAAAAATAAATAAATAAAAAAAACTCCCGAGAAAATCTACTGTTTTATGAAAATAAAATATTTAAGTGAATCTGTAATTATTTATGAAGAAAATCCAGAATCACTCGCAAAACTCGATCGCATCGCAGTGAATTAAATAATTACATAGAAACGAATGAATTATAAGTTTACTTACCTTCGTACATTAGGAACACGAATGCGACAAAGCTTAGAATGAAAATTAACTGTTTTAGGAAGTTAATGACGGAAGATCATTTATGTCGATCTCATTTTACTGATATTAAATAGCGGAAGTGTCACGTCGAGTTAAGGACCGCTCTACTAGACTATTCAGACTAATAGACAATATTAGGCGCCTATAGATCGGTCGATCGCTTATCATTAATAACAATTAAACTCTGTAACCATTATACTAGGCCTATGCTGTACTATTATCTTCAATCTCTATAGAATTCTCTGCTATAAACTTTAAAACTTAAAGTGTTAATAATACGAGATGAACTCCATTCTACAGGCCTAAAAGACGATTCTTTTCTCTTCCTCTCTGTTAACTTCATCAAATACACTTTGATGGAGTTAACAGAGTAACTATAAATACAGTTTCTCCTCCATTATTTACATCGAACATGCTGACGAAGTCCATTTTTCATCCCGAAGTTTTTATTCCAGCAAATGATCTATTATAAAACAGAGGCGAAGGCATAATCTAACAGACTCTAACTCTATAATCGCTTGCATTTGCATAATATAGATTAGATCTGCCATTCTAAAACTTGTTGGCTATTAATCACAAAGTTATTAATGTATATATACTCAATATATTAATGAAGTAAACGAGTGTCAGAATTGACCAAGAAGATGCAAAGCGACACGCGCGTACTAGACTCTAGCGCTTCGCTTGTCACAATAAAATAAAATCTAAAGCGGATAATAAACTTAATAAAAATATCCAAATATACTTTTATAGATAGAGTATAAGTGTTTCAGATAATATTTTCAAAAGATTACGTGTCAGTGAATGACACGCGAGCGCTTCGCTTCGCGACGCGATTGCTGTCGCAATCAACGCTTGCTACACGCCAAAAATGCGTAAAGCTTATAAGTATCAATAAAAAAAATGTGTAAATTAAAAATAACTTCGTAATTCATTTTAAGGTTTAATAAAAGTAAACGGAAATTGTGTTTGTTCTTTCAAACAAACAGATTTTCTAATATTTTTCTTGTAGAAAAAAAAAATATTTATAAAAATACAAAACGAAAAACTAAAAATACCCGTGTTGTGTTTACATCTGACTAATACTAACAAAATATAGGAAGCAACGAATATTTATTTTCTATTAACCAATTGTCACGTAGCAGAAAATTATCACATCGACGTCATTCGCGTCCACTTTATTTCATTTGAAACCGGAAATTGCTTGTCGCGAGCCAGGCGTTACGACTGACGCCAGTCGCCCTCCGTCGGCATTTCGAAAATTTTCAAATTAATGTCGTAGTAGTGAGAATGATCTACATCTATTAGCCAAATCATGTCGAACATAAAAAAAAGAAAAAATAATTAATTTAGATATCTTATAAACATTGGCTCATAAACTCTTTTATTTATTTATTTTTTAACTACGATCGAAAATATTTTCGGATTTCGTTTTCGAACTTAGCATAATAAAATTACCGTAACGTAAGAGATTGCGTTTCTTGTAACGCGATAGAGGATTGTTTCCTGAAAATTTTTCATGTCAGCGGAAGTTGCCAGTGCCGCATATTACCTACAATATAAGGAGACAGGTCGGAAGTAAGACATGAATGCGAAACGAAGGACATAAATTCGAATTTGTCCAAATTCGTGGCTCAGAATAAAAAAGCGATATACACTCCTGTACGTGTCTCGAAGGATATTAAGGGGTGTTTGTTTGCTTTCTACAAACCACACCATTTAAAACAGTTTTTAGTTTACATACTTTACAACAACAGATTTATAACGTATTAATTCCCAAGCATTAAAACGATTCGAAATGAATTTAAATATAACTTTAAAAATTTCATTAAAGTTTGTAGAATATGCAAAAAATAGTTTTAGTTTAATTTATGCATAAATTGCTGACAATATATTTCACCTACTTTCAGCCATTTAAAAATGGCGGACGTTCAAAATTTGGAAGTTTCTTCTTTTTAATAACTTTTGAACTATTTGATTGAATTTTATAAAATTTAGCAAGATGGTCAGACTATTAAAGTCGACTTTGAAATAATATTAATTAGATCTATAGCTTCATTCGTTTAAAAATGGCTCAAACTTTTGAAACTTATGAGATTCCCAATGACAACTACGAAACAGTTTAAAATATTTTTACGACATTCTACAAGAAATTCGATCTATCGAAGATCGAATTTCTTGTAGAAGACAATTAATTTTTTTTTGAAGACAATTAAACATTAATTACATATTTTATAATCATTTAAAATTAGAGAACACGTACGGAAAATAGGCAAAAACTTTTTTTTTTCAAAACTGCTTGTTTTATATAGCTTATATAATTATTTTCATTTGTTTTTCGCGAATGCCTTTCATGAAAATCTTTGTTTGCAATTATGCAATATTTTAAGTATTTTTATCGCTATTTTTTTTATTTTTTTACTAAAAAATATTAATTAAGAAAGTTACAACGGCATCAAAATTAAACGCTGAAGGTAATTTAATTTTTTTTGAACATACTTTTTTTCATACAATAATCATTTCGTGTGCGCGATAAAATAAGTTTAAACATAACGTTGGTGATAATCGGCTTAAAATATTTTCCACTTCGAAAAATATCAGGAAGGGAAAAAAAATTGTTAATTTTAATTTAAAAATAAAATGTTTAATATATTTTCATTTTTAATTTTTTCCTTCGTTCGTTAATATATTAGTTAACATATATAAAAAAAAAATTTTTTTTTTAGCTAGAAGCAATAAAAGACTTAAAGAGTTCGGCAGAACGAGTTTGAATGTTTATGTTCGGATTTTCATCGTTAAATTAAGAAAACAGAACTCTTAAAGTTGTGTGTCGGTACTTATTAAAATATAATCGAACTTAAAAAGAGATTCTTACAACCATTTCATGTAACAAACTCGCTCGGCCTGTTGGAGACTAGTCGATGTGACTAGTAACAAACTCTGTTTGTTACTAGTCACATCGACTAGTAATCATCTAATCACTATCGACTAGTAACGAACTCTGTTTGTTACTAGTCAATGATGGATACTAGTTGTAGTTGATGGAGACTAGTCTCCATCAACTACTACTAGTCTCCATCAACTACAACTAGTCTCCATCAACTACTACTCTCTACCAACAACTAGTCTCCATCAACTAGTAACAAACTCTGTTTGTTACTAGTCAATGATGGATACTAGTTGTAGTTGATGGAGACTAGTCTCCATCAACTACTACTAGTCTCCATCAACTACAACTAGTCTCCATCAACAACTAGTCTCTACCAACAACTAGTCTCCATCAACTAGTAACAAACTCTGTTTGTTACTAGTCAATGATGGATACTAGTTGTAGTTGATGGAGACTAGTCTCCATCAACTACTACTAGTCTCCATCAACTACAACTAGTCTCCATCAACAACTAGTCTCTACCAACAACTAGTCTCCATCAACTAGTAACAAACTCTGTTTGTTACTAGTCAATGATGGATACTAGTTGTAGTTGATGGAGACTAGTCTCCATCAACTACTACTAGTCTCCATCAACTACAACTAGTCTCCATCAACAACTAGTCTCTACCAACAACTAGTCTCCATCAACTAGTAACAAACTCTGTTTGTTACTAGTCAATGATGGATACTAGTTGTAGTTGATGGAGACTAGTCTCCATCAACTACTACTAGTCTCCATCAACTACAACTAGTCTCCATCAACAACTAGTCTCTACCAACAACTAGTCTCCATCAACTAGTAACAAACTCTGTTTGTTACTAGTCACATCGCTAAATATTCTGAAGTAATATTCACAAAAATGTCAATAAATCGAACTGTAACTCCATAAATGAAACCACAATCAAGCCCTATACTAAGTAGGGCTTGGTTGAGGCCTATACTTGCTTGCTTGGCTACACTAAGTAGGGTTTGGTAAGAAAATTTTTCAGATAATCATCTTTCTAGAGAATCAAAAATAGACGATATAAAATTTAATTTATGGCATATGGCATTCTATGGTAGTTAATTATCAAGAGTTAGGATTATTTTGTTTCATAAATAAAAAATTAATGTTACAGAAACTGACAGCAGCAATAGGTAGCCACTTAATATTACCTGTACGTGATGTAATGTAGATCTCGTTAGTCAAATTGTTGTGATATCTAGAAAAAACATTATATAACATAATGATATGTTATTGCACTGCTTTTATATATAATTACTCTATCTGCTGTTTTGTCTATAAAATGTGAACATCCTTTAAATTTTGCAGAATAAACAGAATAAATTTATTTTTCTTTTCTAAGCCGAAATTTCTGGGAACGTGTCCGCCATTTTGTAATGATTATTTATGCATGATTAAAATAATTTAATAGTGTAGCATATGTATTGAATGTTACAAAAAAACCTATTAAATTGCTCGATAGTTATTTCTGGGAACTTTCAGAAGTTTGAACGTTCGCCATTTTTAAATAGATGAAAAGTGCAGGATTAATTAAAAATTTTCCTTCAAATACGATTTTAAATGATAAGATTCCCTCAAAGAATTTCATAAAAATTAGTGAAATCGTTTTCAGAAGTTTAAATTCTTCCTGATAAATGTCATATAAAGTCCAATAATTTTTAAAAGAATATTTTAAAATTTTAGATGACTACCATTTAAAAAAAAATGCTTAAAGATAATAGAGACTTAGAGCATCTAGAACATGAGTTAAAGATGTTAGAGAAGGCACATCTTTTAACTCATTTAAAAGAGTTAAAGATGTGGCTTCAATGTTAGAAATACCAAATTTCACGAAAATTCTCTAATTATATAATTTAAAATTTATTAATGAGAGATAAACATCAGCAGCAGCGTGGTGATATTATAAGTCTTGATTTTTCTTCCGAAAATACGCTAAAAATGTCAGAAAGATACGGAAAATCTATAAGAATTTTTATTCCTGTATAACGTGTTTGCATACCAATCTATGATATGTTAATTGAATATAAAAATATATTTTAATCAGCATACAAATTATTTACTCTTCATATATTCACAGTTAGGGATATGATTAAATAAATTTATTTCTTCGCTCCTAGATTACATAAACGATAAGCATGCAGTAAGTTTTCGGAATTGTTATCGGAATTAATGATTTTTTAATGGATTAAAGAGATTACCATGTTATATAATTTTACATAAATGACTACAGAACCTTTGGGCAAGCACAAAATCTGATTAGGAACCGAAAGAGATTAAGGAAAAGATTGTTTAGAAGCGATTGCGGTTTCTAGATTCAATAAAATTTCCTCAATGCCAAATAACTGCCATCTTTTATTATCTGTTAGAATAAATATAGTACCACTCGTAACTTATATATATATATATGCATCGTTTCTTGATATTTTTAATGTTAGCATAAAAGTGAATAATCTCAACGTTGACAAAATCTTACGCCAATATTTTATTTGCAAATAGTATCTATATTTTCGCAAAATTTAAAAAAAAAAAAAAAAAATTAAACTTCAATATTAAGTTGAATTTCTTCCATAATTTTATTTAGAAAAACCGAGAGGAGGAAAGGAAAAAAAATCAAGAAGACGGAGCATCTGACACGCTTTTCTGTCGCAACTAAGTACATATCGGAAGTTTGCTTTCCGACCGAATCATTTTCCGATTTTTACTAGTTCTTTTTTTTTTCCTTTTTTTCCATTAGAAAAACTGACATTGTTAAGTCTTCCGCTCGGAAACCGGAAATGTTATATGTGGTTTGGTCTCGTTTTACACATTGCGGCGCCACTTCCTATCAGATTTCCAAATTAACTTTTGAAACTGTTATGGCCAACAATAATGAAGCTGTAACTGCATTACAGAATACGTTTTCTCCAACAGAAAAATTACATAAATCTTTAACAATTAAAAAAAAAAAAAAAATCCAAAAAAAGATGTTCTATTTTGAGTATTTTCGGCTAGCTTAACGCGGTCTACGGACAGACAAAAGTGGCGATTACGTTAGCGAATAATATCCAAACATCGCTTTACTAAACTCATTTTCCGTCCAAACAACACCGAGGATTACTTCCGTTAAGAGAAAGCGGAATTACATTTGTCACGGGAACAAAATAACACTAATTACATCGTCTACTCTATGGAAGAACGAATCTCTTCTAATAATGGTCAATACTTTAATTACCATACACGCGTAGCTCTATATCAATAACGGATAACTTAATTATACTTAACCATTGTACGAAATCGTACTAACTTTCTGCCCAACTTGTTCCTAAACTCAGTTATTTTAATATATATCTACACGTTTATCGACCACAAAACCAATCCGTGTAAACATAAATCGGTCTATAGGTCTATATTTCGCCATTTTAATTACTTTGTATATATTCAAAAACTCATTAAACCGTCAGTCTGGCGTCAAATTTATGACAGGTTCACCTTTATCGAGTCTTTACCTGTTTACATAATGAATTCTTTAAGATGAAGTGCTTACTAAAAGAAGAAGTCGTAAAAAGTTTTCGAGAGATTTCCAACCCAAAAATAATTTTTAAATTTGCTGAACAATCTTTAAAAATATGAGAGATGTCCGTCTCCATTATTTTTAGTTTTTATGAGACTAAACGCGTAATCTCACGCTTTAAAGGCGTAAAAAAAAAAAAAAATTAAGCAAATCTCTTACGCGTATAAGAAACACTATTACCAAAAATCGCCATATTTTTGGTAATCGTCATGTTCTAAAATCGTAAAAAGTCTTTAGTTTGCTTCGATAACCATATTTATATTAAAAAGCAGAAAAAAAAATATAAATATATATATTTTTTTTAAATTTACTGTTATGAATGAGCTTAATTCGTTCATTAAACTTCATTCAACTTGAAGTATTCAATGATAGAAATTAAGTTTATCGTTTGTTATTATCGTATCAAAACCAATGCAATTTTAAAACCCAAATATTATCGAGTTACGCAACTCGATGATATTTGGGTTTTAAAATTAAAAAATATAAAATAAAAAAAAAAAAAAAATTGGCGAAAGTTGAAATTACTGCTACATAAATAAAAAAAAAAAAAAAAAATTTGGCGAAAGTTGAAATTAAGTCAAGTTGTTAGATAATTAAAAAATTAAGTCAAGTTGTTGGAAGACTTAAAGATAGTCTTTAAAAAGTTAACCAAAAGGAGCAACTTAACGGTTTATTTTTAAGACGACGATTACACGAAAAAATCAGTTAATCGAGTTCAATAAAATTAATTATTGAAATCGAGTACGACGATAAGTTTCGCTGTGATTTAGCGATTTTATTTTTTTGTGCTCGGTGATAACTTATGCCGATTTAAAAACAACAACTTAGTTCGTCAGTAAGCAAAATAAAATACTTCTTAATACTTACTATTAAAAGTTTTACAGTAAATACTGTACAGGAAAAATATTTCTGGAATTTTGTGTCGAAATCAAAATGTCAAATGTCGTTCTGGGTGAGATCGTGTGTCATTTAATTTACCAAAGTTAAATTAACAACGCAAAATTTTTTAATAAAGCGCTTTTTAATAAAGTTATCGAGAATTTTGCGTAGTTAATTTCGATAATTACGGTTTTTGTATGGATAAAAACTCGTTTAATTCCGAAAAAATTTGATCGAACTATCGATTCGCAATTCGATTTTTTTCCGCTTTGACTACAAACTGGTAAAGTTATTTTTAATAACAACGCAATTGTTTTTTTTTTTTTGTTTTTTTTCCATCAAAATGCTAACTAATAAAAGAAGTCTTTACTGCCTTTGCGGCATTTAAATAACGTATAAACGTCGTTAATTTTTATTATTAATAAATATTTAGTTCGGTTCGTTTAGTTAATAAATATTAATAAATATTTAGTTCGGTTCGTAATATTCGTGCGAGCGAGAACGGAAACATTTAGCAGTAAATCCAAACTGCCATCATCAAAGTTCCAATAAATGTCTTTACTGCCTTTGCGGCATTTAAATAACGTATAAACGTCGTTAATTTTTATTATTAATAAATATTTAGTTCGGTTCGTAATATTCGTGCAAGCGAGAACGGAAACATTTAGCAGTAAATCCAAACTGCCATCATCAAAGTTCCAATAAATCGGAAAGTTCCCGTAAACCGGCATATATATGTATATTTATATACCAAAACACGTGGCATATTTTCGTTACTAAACACGGTTCTCGTGTAACTCGCCTGTAACGGTATGGAAAGAGAAAAAAAACGAGGTAACAGGCAATCGAAAGTGCAATTTGGTCAACACGCGCGCTTCGTGTCGCTAGCGCCCTCTATCAGGCGATAAGTCACTCCTCTCCATCTCACTTGTCTTTCAGCATCCGACTGCCAACCGCCGTGGCACGTGTTATCCTGTTGTGGCGCAACTAGCATCAGTTTTTATCTACCGATCAAACTCGTCCGTATAACTTCTGCTATTTATTTATTTATTTATTTATTTATTTGGACTTGGAGACAAAATGTTTTGAATACTTAAAAAAATAGCGGGTGTTTGTTAACCAAGTTCGTTCTGGATCGTTGATACAAACTTACCAATCAATATGAATAAAAGTGAGTTATTACAATTTCTTTTTTTATTAAAATTCTTTTCAAAATTGTCAATTCTGTAGTGTGTTCAGCTAATGTATTTTTACAATAAGTTTCATTAAACTATTCTCAAATTTTCTTATTTTTTTTAATTTTTTGTCTGTATAGATCAAATGTATGATTACCTTTGAATATTCTTGACAAAATAGATTAAGGAACGAAAACTCAGATTCCATATTTCTGAAAAATTTTCTAGTCCAGGAATCAATTCACGTACTGTAAAGTCTACTGACTTTACCACAGATGTGCATAATTTGTAGTTGAGTCTGGAATGGCTACTATTATGAAGTATTCAGCCAATGATTGGAAAGTGGCATTAAAAAATAATTGCTTATATTTGTTATAAACTAGGTTAGTTTGAATTAAGCTGCCAAAGGATACTTTTGACAGTAACCATTTTTAGAGCCCTCACAGATTGTCAAACATCTATGGTGGAATCATGGGCTAGAACTCTTCTTGACAAACAATATGTGAGACCTGGAATTGAATCTGGATTCTTCAAGATTGTAAATGACAGCTTTACTATGTGGCTGATTCTTCTTTTTCTTCTTCACTGAATAATATAGAGGTTTTAGCTGTGGCTTTTTCCTCCGATTATGAGACTGGTACAAATATAATGCGAGGCTGGTGTACTCGCTGGATGGTCTGGTGTCTGTGTGGGGTCCCATCGTAGACTCTAGTTATGGATTTGGGCACCGTCAACAGTCCCGGTTCCATATAGGGACTTGTGAATGAAACCCCAGTGACGGATGCATCAACCACCAAATGGTATGAGATGATCCCTTTAGTCGCCTTTTACGACACGTGTGATTGGACAGTGGGCATATGCTAACCCCTTACCCATAGGGGGATGCAGCTGATTCTAAATTTGGAAAATAATTTAAGCATTTCATCTTTGGTTTTACATTGTGCTTTCTTTAATTTTACTCATATAATGTCCTGATAAGCATGAAATACACAATTTCTTTCTTTTAAAGAATAAGCAGCATTTATTCAATATTACTATACTACTATTACTTTTTTAAAAATATTGAATATTCTGAATTCTAGTAGTTTGGGAATGTAAACTCAATTTATTAATATTGTGCCTATGGAAAATCTTATTCCGAGTTATGATGAATTCGAATTACAATCAAAATTTTTTAATAAGTCGGAGCTCCCTATACTATATAATTGGAAATTATTTTACTATACAGTATTTACAAATAATTTTTTCATTTTTTAGATTATCCAGATTTTCAATATTCCAAATAAATGAAGTTTTATTGTATTTGTTTTAAAATTCAAAAATACAACTTACAATGGGGTTGCATTCTAAAATATCTATTGTAGTTCAAATTCATCATAACTTGGAACAGTTTTCTATAGATGCAAATATTATAAATGGAGGTTATGTTTCTCAATCACCAGAACTCTGAATATTCAATATTCTTTTAAAAAATAGTACCATACAGTAGTGTTGAATAAATACTATTTATAGTCAATAACAGTTCAAAAGCTCATTAAAGTGAAAAAGAAATTTTAATTCCGTAGAATATGAAATTAGAACCTGAGATGAAAACTGGAGTCTATATTATTCCGCTGTACAACAATGATACAAGAAGGCAGAAAGCTTACATAGGCAGCACTATAAGGTCTCTAAAAATCAGATTACAAGAACATAAGAGATTTAAAAAAGGGAGAATTTAACACAGCACTTGTAAAAACATTTTATAATTATAATAATTGGAAATTATTTTATATATTCATTCCATTTTATGTCAATATTATAATTATAAAATGTTTTTACAAGTGCTGTGTTAAATTCTCCCTTTTTTAAATCTCTTTTATGTTCTTGTAATCTGATTTTTAGAGACCTTATAGTGCTGCCTATGTAAGCTTCCTGCCTTCTTGTATCATTGTTGTACA